>JAGKTI010022362.1:0-12246 GCA_018397915.1 Birgus latro | reverse complement strand
AATGAGGAGATAAGGGGTAACAGAGGTCCCTCTCCTTCTTTCTTGTGTTCTCCAATCCTTCCCTCCTCTCTCGGAGAGAGAGAGAGAGAGAGAGAGAGAGAGAGAGAATAATAAATGGTTTCTCGGCAGTGCGTAAGGCAATTTATCGTAGTCAGAGAGACAGAGAGGGAGGGAGAGAGAGTGTTGATGATAGAGTAATCACGTGCCGGACAATGCTGATCACATCACTCATGGGGGGTGGTGTGTTGCTCGCACCACCAGCTGTTCATCTGGCCATTTTTCCTCACCACCATGTGATTTTATATGGTCATTTATATATATTGCTGGATGTGCACAAACATTTGGAGGAGCAGACTGTAGCACCAGACAAGCAGGGCAGTACTCCCAAGGTGCATGGAAAGCTGATGAGAAGGAGAGCTGGAGCTTCCGTTTCATCAGCCCTCGGGACTAGTTCCCGACCATCCCCCTTTGCTGAACTTTTTCAGTGTTTCAGTAACACAGACAGTAGGCCAGCATGCTCTCCAGAACAAGATTCTCTAACTGTCAACACCAAACTACATGCACAGTACACACTACACTTCCTTTTCAAAATTATGTAAAATGTAAAATAGCTACATCAAACCAGGCCTCGGGGTCTCCGGGAGGGGGGGGACCATAAATGCCCCCACTATCCGCCCCTCTCCCGCTGACGACTAACGGAGCTGCGTGGAACCACTGTCTGACTCACTTCTTCATTTCTGTAACATTCGCAGCCTTTCCTCTCACTTTCGCTCGGTTGAGCACCACCTCTCCTCCTCTAAACCTCACCTTCTCTTTCTCTCTGAGACTCAGCCGTCTGAGGCAACTGACAGCAAACCCTTTTCTGTATCCTCCTACTTTCTCTATTCTCATTTCAAAGTCAAAGGTGGCTGTCGTGTATATGTACGCAACGATCTATCTTGCTCTCGTGTTCCTGAACTTGATTCTTCTGAATTCTCTACTCTCTGGCTTCGGCTCTTCTGTCATTCTCTGACTAAATATATATGTGCTGTTTACTTATCTCCTAATTCTACTGACTATCAAAAATTCTTTGACTACCTTACTTCTACGTTGGAACACATTCTATCCATTTCTCCTTTCTCTGAAATCTCCACTCTAGGGGATTTCAATGTTCACCACCACCTCTGGCTCTCCTCTCCTTTCACTGATCCACCTGGTGAACAAGCCTACATCTTTTCTATCCTTCATGACCTACAGCAGCTTGTACAGCACCCTACCCGTATCCCTGACTGCCTTGGAGAGAATTCCAACATACATGACCTTTTCCTAACAACTAATCCTTCTGCTTACACTGTTAACCTTTTCTCTCTGTTGGGCTCCACTGATCATAACCTTATTTCCTTAACCTATCCTATCGCTCCGGTATGGCCTGTGGACCCTCCAAAGAAACGCCACCTGTGGCACTTTGGAGCTGCAGACTGGGAGGCCCTCAGGCAGTACTTTTCCTTGGAATGATTATTGCTTCCATGGCCAGGAGCCATCTGGGTGTGCCTTGCGCATTACGGAGGTTATTCTCTCGGGCATGGAAGCATACATTCCTTTCTCATATCTTCTGACTAATGCAAGAAAGCCTTGGTTTAATCACGCTTGTTCTAATGCTGTCCGCAACAAGGAGAGGGCCTATAAAAGGTACTGGAGCCATCCCACCCCTGAATCACATCTATTTTATATTTCTGCCCAGAATCATGCTAAGTTTGTTCTTCACTCTGCTAAAAATAATTTCATCCGTGCTAAATGTTCTCAACTCTCCAACTCGAATTGTTCTCGCTCCTTCTGGCACCTTGCCAAAAACCTTTCTAACACTTTACCTCATCATCCTTCCCTCCTCTTTTCTACTCTGATGGCTCTGTAGCTATTTCTTCTACTGATAAAGCAGATCTCTTTGCTCAGACTTTTTCATCCAATTCCACCTTAGATGATTCTGGTGCTGTTTCTCCATCACTTCCCCCCTCTGACTTCCTCATGACTCACATTAAAATTTCTTCAGCTCATGTATTTTCTGCCATCACTGGCCTCAATACTAACAAGGCATATGGGCCTGATGGAGTCCCTCCTGTTGTCCTCAAAAACTGTGCTTCTGTGCCTGCCTAGGTAAACTCTTTTGCCTTTGTCTATCAAGTTGTACCTTTCCTTCTTGCTGGAAGTTTGCTCTCATTCAGCCAGTCCCAAAAAAGGGCGACCATTCCCAACCCTCTAACTATCGTCCAATTGCTTTAACATCCTGTCTCAAAAGTTTTTGAATCAATACTCAAAAGAAAAATCTTAAAGCATCTTTCCTGTCACAACCTTCTTCCTGATCGTCAGTATAGGTTCTGTCAGGGACGCTCCACTGGCGATCTTCTCACCTACCTTTCAGACTCCTGGTCATCCTCATTTCGGGACCTTGGCGAAAGCTTTGCCATTGCACCTGACATCTCAAAGGCTTTCGATCGAGTCTGGCATGAATCTCTAATTTCCAAACAACCCTCCTACGGTTTCTATCCTTCTATCTGTGCCTTCATCTCTAGCTTCATTTCTGGTCGTTCTATACCCGCTGTTGTAGATATGCCATCGTTCTTCTCCTAGACCTATCAACAGTGGTGCTCCTCAGGGCTCTGTCCTAGCACCAACTCTCTTCCTCTTATTCATCAATGACCTTCTAAGCTGTACATCTAACCCTATCCACTCATATGCTGATGATTCCACCCTTCACCTTTCCATTCGGTTCCTGCAACGTCCATCTCAGCAGTTACTTCAACAAAAAAGGGATGAGGCTATGGCACACCTAATGTCTGACTTGGCTCGTATCTCTGATTGGGGTAAAAATAATCTTGTTATTTTTAATGCATCAAAAACTCAGTTCTTACACTTATCAACCCGACAAAATCTTCCTCAGGATTACCCACTAATATTTAATAATGTCCAGTTCAGTCCTGCATCATCCTTGAACATGCGTGGGGTTTCATTCTCTTGGGATTTGTCTTGGAAAGAACATATTACATCTCTTGTGAAATCTGCTTCCAAGAGATTAGGTGTGCTAAGCTGACTCCGAACTTTCTTTACCCCAGCACAGTTGTTGACCTTGCACACAGGTTTTATTCGCTCATGTATGGAGTACAACTCTCGTGTGGGGAGGTTCCCCACATGCAGCTCTTCTCAATAGGGTGGAGTCAAAGGCTTTTCATCTCATTAACTCTCCTCCTCTTACTGATTACCTTCAACCTTTGTTTCTTCGCCGCACTGTTGCATCTTTATCTCTCTTCTATCGCTACTTCAACAGTCACTGTTCCTCTGAATTGTCTGCTTGCATCCCTCCACCTCTACGACGGGCACGTAGTACTCGTGTAGCAACAAACTCTCGTCCCTTTTCTGTCCAACTCTCTAATGGAAGAGTTAACTGTTACTCCCAGTCCTTCATTTATGCAACTGGTCAACTCTGGAAATGTCTTCCTCTGTCTGTATTCCCTACTTCCTATGATCTCCAGTCTTTCAAATGCAGTGTGTCCAGGCATCTTGAAATGAAAGGATCTTGAATTTGGCTCTCTTTTGTATTGTTTTTGCTCTTCCTTGGAAGGAACAGTATGGAGGCCCATGGTCTTTGGTTCCTTCTTCCTTGCATAAAAAAAAAGACGATAATATGTGTTTCATTCAATTCCATAAGACTCGAAATTTCAGCAAAGTTGTCGCTTGGCAGCACGTAACTACAGAAGCATCATCACTCTCCACAGGTTAAGTGTGATGAGTAGGGACGGAAGTTTGGAGGATGAAGTGCTTGAGAGGGTACAGCAAGGATGAAGGGTTGCTGGTTCATTGAAAGCAGTAAGGAATGGGAAAGTCAGCAAGAAAGTAAAAAGTTGCGGCATGATAATACTGTGATCCCCACTCTGACGTATGGAAGCAAAGTCTGGACCTTGTAGGAAGAACACAAGAGAGTTGTGGAAATGAGTTATTTGAGAGGAGTATGTGGAGTTACATGGATAGACAGACTGGCAAGTGAGGAAATGAGAGAACATTCTGTGGATGTGAATGTGACAGAAAGCATTAAGAAAAATACAATGAGATGGTCTGGCCATGTGGAGAAGACTGAGAGTGAGAAACTAACAGGGAGCAGGTAGGTGTGTGAGGTGGAGACCGAGGATGAGATGGAGGGAAGGAGTGGAGAGGTACAGTGCACCCTCACACAATGTGAGTTTATGGGTGGCAGAAACCCTCGCATTCTACAATTTCGCATTGTGTGAACCAAAGAACTTTTGGGAAAAATGGAATATAGTGGACAGCCTACCCAGGGCTTGGACTCTGGGTCCCCTTCCAGCTTACTCTACCCTGCTAATACTTTGTCTAACAGTACTTTAAGCTGGACCAACAAATAAAACACCATGTACCTTTATTTAAGTGACTTCTGGGCTTGTTAAGTAGGGAGAGGGTGGGTGGGTATTCAAGGCTCGGGGCGTTTACTCTTCCCCTGTGGGGCAGAGCTCCCCACTGTTACTCTCACCGTCACAGCCGAGGTCTCATGGAGGTGCCATAAAGCCTTCAAAGTCGACAGCTGAGACCAAGATGAACAGGTGAGTACTGCTAGGCTGCTAAAACGGACCACAAGTTGCGAGGTACAACATTCGTTCTTGTGGCGACATGGAGGAGAAGCGTTTGTTTACCCAGAAACGGCTGACCAGCTGCCCGCCATTTTGAATCTACTCATTGCCAGCCACCTGCCTTCATGTGATGACTCGCACTGTACAGCCCAACACTCGTAGAAATGGCGGGAAGTCCATTTTTGCCTTGGAATCATACAGCTGATTCGCATGTTGGTAGTTCGATTTGCAGATTTCGCATTCGATAAAAATGAGCATTTTCTGGGTTGACCTCGTATTGCAGGTGATTCGCATTGTGTGGGTGTGCACTGTACATGAGACGGGGGTGTAAGTTTTGGAGGAGGACAGTGAAATGGTGGGGGACAGGGTAATGTGGAGTTTGTTTATGGCCACCCCTTGTGGGGTTGAGGCACCTGGCTGTAGACAGACAGATATATAGATAGATAGACAGATGATGATGTTGTTGCCCAACTTCACTCTGCCCAGCCCAGCACACCAAAGATTCTCTATACCGTTGATCATATGTCTGCGTCTTAGAGTGATGTGCTGTGCAGTACTCCATTATGTGTGTTATGTTATGTGGGCCTATTCTACAAGAAGAGCATGTGGCATCTGTGATTCCTCCCAACTACAATCTAAGCTGAAAACTGAGGATGACTGGGTGATGTCCTGATATAAGCCTGGATAGGTGAACTCGATCAGCTGTTCTTCAGGATACCTCTGATAGGTGGATGGCAGGAGGTGAGCTTGTAGTATAGTGTACTGATCAAGTTGCTGTACTGCCTTGCACATGAAATGAGTATGTAAGTGCTTCTTCACTGCTAATGTTGGAATGTCTGGATGTTGAAGAGGGTGTGGTAATGTTGTGTGGTGACTGTTTTATGTGCCTACATGTGTGTGGTGTGGCTCTATCATATAATGATGGGTGCTGTGTTTGCACAGACTACTGAGAAGAACTGACTCTCATGTCAAAATATTCTCTAGTAGGGATGATTTTACTTTCAAAATGTGAACTGTGGAAGTGTTACAGGTGAGCACTGTTGATTCTGTAAGGTGGTGTAGCAAGTGTCAGACAGAATGGGGGTCAATGTTGGGGAGGTATAGGACATCACTGATCTGGTACAGTACATTATCTGTAGAGTAGGAAGAGTGTTTCTCTTGCCCAAAGTCTATCCCTCTAAGTATCCAAAGCATGTTGAATCAGAGGGTGCACTGCTTAGTGATGTCTTGTATGTGGTCCTTGAAGGTGAATCACTGAATCTGAATCATGCATCCAAAGATCTTAGTGGAGGGTGTGTGTGGCACAGGTACATTGTTATTTGTGATATTAGGGGTGTACCTGCACTCATGTTTGCTGGTGGTGATATGTCAGGATGAATTTGACTGAAATGACTGTCAGCCTGCTGTGTTCAACCCATCACTGAAGTGTGCTGATTTTTTTTTTTTTAACGTGTCTGACCCTGGGCAAAGGCTTCAGTGCCTATTCCCAAGTTCCAATAGTCCTCCTTGGGGCACAGTAGTACTCCTACATCTCCACATGTCACCACTTTGGCACTAATACCCACCATCCATATTGAATATATGCTAGGGTTGTCTCATACAGGACTGGTGTACTGGTATTAGCGGGGGTAATTTTATGACATGTTGGCGGGTCATCTGGTAGATCAGAAAAGTCTGCATTTTATGAAATTCAAATCCTTAAACTGTTCCCCGCCCAGCCGGGATTTGAACCTGGGTTCATTAGGACTGCAGGCCGTCTCTCTACCGATTCTGCCACCACCTCCCCCAGCAGTGTGCTGATTGTATCTGTGAATGTTGGATGTGGATATTATGGCAATGTCATTTGCATATTAGCCAATGTTTGTAGGCTGCTGGGATGTGGGAAATGTCATGCCTATAGGTTAAAGAGTGTAGATAAAAAAACACAACCCTGTGGAACTCTGTTTGAAAAGTTTTGTGTTTATAATTACAGTACTTGCCCTGGAGTGTGGAAGGTGGTGGCAACAATCATCCGCCCACTTGATGCAGTACTTCTTCATTCACTGTTATCTTTTTTTTCTTTTTTTCCCCTGTGTGTGCCCTCCTCTCTCCCTATTTCTCCCATCCTTCCTGTCACTTTTTATTACTCTTTCTTTCCTTTTCAGGTGGTTTTACATTGAGAGACAAGCCAAATGGTTTCCTGTAAGTCAAGAAACCATTTATAATGCTGGGTGGTAACCATACAACCAACACATACGTGTTCTCTACATGTCAACAAGTGGGCTGGTGGAGGTTAGTGTCCCTCCCTGTAAAACAACTAACTCAAGACAAACAGCCTCCCCTTACAGGAATATGGTGTCTGTCTATAGATAGATAAATTTACTTACCCTGGAGTGTAACATGAACTTGTTAACTAGATAAGTAGTTGGCCCACCAGTGTTTGTTTTTCTCCAGGTTTGTGTTGTAGACTTTGGTGTTTAGTTTTTGTCAGGGGATGGCATTATAGGCTTTCCTAATACCTACTGCTGTAAGAAATGTACACTGTGCAAGTCTTGTGGAGTTGGTGCCATCAGAAGTGTGTTGTGTGAGCTTGGTTAGTATGGTATTCGTGGATTGTAGTGCTGTAGTCATGTTGTAAGGGAGCCAGAGAGTCATGCAGTGTGACTTGGTTAAGAAATAGGCATTTAAATATCTTGGATGGTGTACAAAGAAGTGTTATGGGTCTATATAAAGAAGAGTGTGCAAGCTCCTTGTCTTGTTTGAGTACAGTAAAATGGGTATGCTGGCTCCTTGTTTGGTTTAAAGAGGGATATGTTGGCTCCTTGTCTGATTTCAATAAAGTGATGATTGTTCCAGGCTGCCAAATGTTGGGAATGCTGCAGTGTGTGGTTCCTAATGTTTATGAGGGACTGGATGTCATGTGGTTTTATATGATTTAGGTGTAGGTTTCTGATGCTATTTGTCTTGGTGCTTGTTGAATTCTTAGTTTTCCTGATAATGTTACATGTCTGTTTTGGAGTGGCCAAATGGAAAGGACTGTTTAAGCAGAGATGACTGGTTTTCAAACTTAGTGCAAGTTCATGTAAGGTGACTTATATTTGGGTAGTGGTCTGTTTTTTTTTTTTTGTTAAATAAATATAAACAAGGGATGTGTTGGGTGTTGGAGGTAATGGCAGCTTGTGTTGTGGACATGCCTGTTAGTAATTTAGGGATATTGCTAAGTGGCGTTTTGTAGACCCCAGAAGGGTCTGTGGAGTGGCTGAGTGTTAATACAAAGGCTTCCTAGTTTTCTGTTTTCTGTGTGCTAACTTTTTTGTCAATATAGTAATTTCATTTCATTTATGAAGGCTCCAACATGCATGCATCGGCCTTGGTCATCTAATGATGGCTTTCCATGCTGCTTAATCTCTAGCAGCCTCTTTATTCAGTCCCTTATCTCTGAGGTCACACTGTACGACACCATGCCAAGTCTTTTTTGGTCTGCCTCAGGCACCTCGACCCTCCATGTTCATACCTCTCACTTTTCGTGCCCAGTTGTCATCTTCCATCCTCTCCACATGTCCAAACCATCTCAATCTACCCCATCTCATGACATCACTAATACATTCATGTCTCACTCTTCCTCTCAATTTTTCAATCACAATCCTAACCCTCTATGCCAGTCATTTAAGGATGTCTGATCATTCTCATTTCTGTATATTTGAGCCTGCAAATATCCTTCTTTACTGCCTAGGTTGTACAGCATTACATCACTAACAGCATCAAACTCCTAACACATGCTACAAACAAGAACCCCTTAGCATAGACAGAGAGCCCTCTCTTTGCCAGGAGAGGCAACAACTCCATAGCATTCTTCCAACCACTCCACATTCTTGCTGCTGACCTAGTACCAGCCCCACCTTCAGCACATTATCATGTCCCCAAACAACAAACTCCCCCACATACTCAAAAGACACTCCAGCAAGATTAGTCATTTTCCACCTCTTTCCTTCTGTATGCTCTCTTTCACATACAACAAACTCAAAATCACCTTTATTTTGCAGCCTCCCTCTAATATCAATACATCTCTTATACACTCAATTTTCACAAACACTGAATGAAATGGAGTTACTTCCCAAACCCTTGTGACAGACTTTGCATGGCTACACTCCTTCTGCTATGACAGTATCACTACCTGCCCTAGATAACATCACTTTTGCTTTACAATTACTCCCCAACCCTTATGCCCCATTCCATCTCTCCATTTTCTAAGCCTTTCGTCCCCTATCCTCTCATCCTGCACAATCCACCATGTACTGTTATCAAGATACAACACCTCTCATGTTAGTCCATTCTGAAATCAAGCAAGATTCAAGCAACATAATAAACAAATACAGGGCTTAAAAGCTACCCCGATGCACACTAATGTTTATGGAAAATTGATCACTCAAACCTCCACCTACTCTGACCTGGGTGCACCCTCATATGTTGCCATAACCACTCAAACCAACCATTTCTCAATCCCAAGCTTTCTCATTACCTATTTGACCACCTCACTGGGCAATCTGTCAAAAACCTTCTCAAAATCAACAAAGTAAAGGTCTTTCTTCCTTCTTACATATTTTGCCTGAAGCTGTTGAACAATGAATATTACATCAATGGTCCCTCTGTCCAGCATAAATCCAAACTGCACCTCATCAATATTCACTCTTTCCCTACCATGCTTTCCAGGACTCTCTTCATTACCTTCATTATCTGGTCCAGGAACTTTATGTCTCTAAAATTTCCTCTTTCCTAGGTATCACCATTCCCCTTGTTTCATTTTGTTTCGTTTAGTTTTTGAAGGCTCCAACATCCTTGCATGCGTCGGCCTTGGTCACCTAATGGCAGCTCTCCATGCTGCTCGATCTTTGGCAGCCTCCCTGTTCAATCCCTTAACCCTTAAGTCACACTTAATAACCTCATCCCATGTCTATCTCAGTCTACCCCTCCCCCAATATTAACACCTCTCACCCTCTGTTACCAATTATCATCCCCCATCCTCTCCACATGTCCAAACCACCTCAGCCTACCTCTCCTTATCACAACACCAATACACTCCAGTCCCATCCTACCACTCAACTCTTCCATCGTAAACCCAGCCCCCCCCAGGCCTTGCACGCAAGGACACACTGCACATCCACCTAACCATTGTCATTTCTGTACGTTTAAACCTGTGAATATCCTCTTCCTTTACTGCCCAGGTCTCACTACCATACAGCATCACACTCCTAACACATGCTGCATACAAAGACCCCTTAGCACGTAAGGAGAGTCCCCTCAATGTCAGGAGAGGCAACAGCTCCCTGAACTTCTTCCAACCACTTCTCACTCTAGCAACCGAGCTAAATCCAGCCCCACCTCCAGCACATAACGTGTCTTCCAAATAACAAAACACCTCCACACACTTAAGAGACTCATCAGCAAGTTCAACCCTCTCACACCTAACAATCTCCACCTGCTCTCCACGACACGCCACACACATGAAATCAGCATTATCTCGCAGTCTACCTCTAATACCACTACATCTCTTGTGCACCCATTTATCACAAACACTACACAAGATGGAATTACTTCCCACACCCTTGTGGCAAACTGCACATGGCCACTCTCCCTCTCCTCTGATTGTACCGCCACCAACCCTAGATATCATCACTTTTGTTTTATCTGCATTTACCCTTAAGCCCTTGTGCCCCATACCATCTCTCCACTTCTTAAATCTTTCCTCCGCCCCCTTTTCATTCTCTGCAATCAACACCAAATCATCAGCATACAACATCTCCCATGGGAGTCCATCTCTGAAGTCATGTGAGAGGGCTTCAAGCACCATGATAAACAACAAGGGACTCAAAACTGACCCCTGATGCACACCAACATTCATGGAAAACTCATCACTCAAAACTCTATTCACCTGGGTGCGAGCACCAACGTACATGGCCATAACCACCCTAACCAGCCACTCTTCCAACCCTAGCTTTCTCATTGCCCACTTCACCACCTCTCTGGGGACTCTGTCAAAGGCCTTTTTCAAATCAACAAAAACAAAATACAATTCCCTTTTCTTTCCAATATACTGTATTTTTCCTGAAGCTGTTGAACAATGAATATGGCATCAGTGGTCCCCGTGCCTGGCATAAACCCAAACTGCATCTTGTCGATATTCACTCTTTCTCTAATCATACCTTCTAGAACTCTCTCCATTACTTTCATTATCTGATCTAAGAGCTTTATACCTCTGTAATTTCCCCTTTCCAGGGCATCACCCTTCCCTTTGTACACATTTACAATTACTGTACACTCTTCAGCCAATCGTCTGGGACAACACACTCATATATAATCATGTTTATCAGGTCAGTGACTAACCTCACTCCAGTATCTCCTGAGACCTTCAACATTTTGGCAGTCAACCCAGACACACCTGCTGCCTTCCCCACCCGGATCCTGCCTATTGCCTCACTCACAGTAGCAGCGTCAATCAAAGGCCAAGGGCCAAACACTGGATCTGCTGGCTCCAAACCTTCCCTATCCCAATCAAACTCCTCATTCAACTACAGGCTATAATGCTCTCTCCATGCATCTTTAATATCCTCACTGTTCACCACTACCGTTCCTTCATCATTCTTCACACACTGCTGACCTACAATGTCCCGATTATCCCTCTTCACCTGATTTGCCACCCTAATAATCATATTTTTCCTTTCTCCATGATTTAGATTATCAAGTAAAAGTCTCTGTGACTCAGACTTCGCCCTGTATACCTCTCTTCTAGCCCTGCGCTTGGCAGCCAAGTACTCCTCCTTGTTACCACCCTTCTTCCATTCCCGTAAAAGCCTTCTTTTCTCCTTAACTGCGGCTTCTACACCCTCATCCCACCACCAAATTACTTTATGTCTTGGTGGGCCTCTTGTCCAATCGCATATTCCATCGGTAACTCTCAAGAGGTTGTTCTTAGGGGCTCTATACTGTTCATTAACACCTCCCTGTTCAGCCACCACTCTCCTCATCTCACTGTAAAAGGTATCCCTTACTGACTGGTTTCCCAGCTTCCATATTTTCCTCCTAAGTACATATGTCCTCCTTCTCATCACTCGTTCCTTAAGCACCATGTGACAAATCAACAGTTTGTGCTGCTGCAGACACTCCTCGCTTCCTATAACTTTAACATCCCTCACTAACCTCCTATCAACCCTCCTGACCAGAAAATAATCTATCTGACTACAGTAAACCCTTGATAAGCCGAACTTTTAGTAGCCGGAATCTTCAGTTAGCCGAACTCAGGCCGAGACCACGTATGAAGAGAACAGGTAGGCCGAAATGCAAAAGTAGGGGGAGAAATGGCCCCAAGCGGACTCGTGGCGCCAGTCTGCTGCTTGCTTTTGGAGACGGTAGTTGCGCCATTCTTACTGTCATTTAGTGCTGAACAGTGCCCTCCTTTTGCCTTCTGCCTTGCCATGGAAGGTTCATAGCTTAAAAGAAGTGATATTGGCACCTCTAGTCGTAAAGGAATGAAGGTAAAAAAAAAAAATGTGCGTGTGTAACAGTGTAGTGATCATGATTAAAGTTCAGTACTATTATTACTGAAAGTGTTACATTGCAGTCTATTACAGTGATTACATTTAAGTTTAGTTCTTAATATAGA
>JAGKTI010022361.1:0-12172 GCA_018397915.1 Birgus latro | reverse complement strand
GGAGAGAGAGAGAGAGAGAGAGAGAGAGAGAGAATAATAAATGGTTTCTCGGCAGTGCGTAAGGCAATTTATCGTAGTCAGAGAGACAGAGAGGGAGGGAGAGAGAGTGTTGATGATAGAGTAATCACGTGCCAGACAATGCTGATCACATCACTCATGGGGGGTGGTGTGTTGCTCGCACCACCAGCTGTTCATCTGGCCATTTTTCCTCACCACCATGTGATTTTATATGGTCATTTATATATATTGCTGGATGTGCACAAACATTTGGAGGAGCAGACTGTAGCACCAGACAAGCAGGGCAGTACTCCCAAGGTGCATGGAAAGCTGATGAGAAGGAGAGCTGGAGCTTCCGTTTCATCAGCCCTCGGGACTAGTTCCCGACCATCCCCCTTTGCTGAACTTTTTCAGTGTTTCAGTAACACAGACAGTAGGCCAGCATGCTCTCCAGAACAAGATTCTCTAACTGTCAACACCAAACTACATGCACAGTACACACTACACTTCCTTTTCAAAATTATGTAAAATGTAAAATAGCTACATCAAACCAGGCCTCGGGGTCTCCGGGAGGGGGGGGGACCATAAATGCCCCCACTATCCGCCCCTCTCCCGCTGACGACTAACGGAGCTGCGTGGAACCACTGTCTGACTCACTTCTTCATTTCTGTAACATTCGCAGCCTTTCCTCTCACTTTCGCTCGGTTGAGCACCACCTCTCCTCCTCTAAACCTCACCTTCTCTTTCTCTCTGAGACTCAGCCGTCTGAGGCAACTGACAGCAAACCCTTTTCTGTATCCTCCTACTTTCTCTATTCTCATTTCAAAGTCAAAGGTGGCTGTCGTGTATATGTACGCAACGATCTATCTTGCTCTCGTGTTCCTGAACTTGATTCTTCTGAATTCTCTACTCTCTGGCTTCGGCTCTTCTGTCATTCTCTGACTAAATATATATGTGCTGTTTACTTATCTCCTAATTCTACTGACTATCAAAAATTCTTTGACTACCTTACTTCTACGTTGGAACACATTCTATCCATTTCTCCTTTCTCTGAAATCTCCACTCTAGGGGATTTCAATGTTCACCACCACCTCTGGCTCTCCTCTCCTTTCACTGATCCACCTGGTGAACAAGCCTACATCTTTTCTATCCTTCATGACCTACAGCAGCTTGTACAGCACCCTACCCGTATCCCTGACTGCCTTGGAGAGAATTCCAACATACATGACCTTTTCCTAACAACTAATCCTTCTGCTTACACTGTTAACCTTTTCTCTCTGTTGGGCTCCACTGATCATAACCTTATTTCCTTAACCTATCCTATCGCTCCGGTATGGCCTGTGGACCCTCCAAAGAAACGCCACCTGTGGCACTTTGGAGCTGCAGACTGGGAGGCCCTCAGGCAGTACTTTTCCTTGGAATGATTATTGCTTCCATGGCCAGGAGCCATCTGGGTGTGCCTTGCGCATTACGGAGGTTATTCTCTCGGGCATGGAAGCATACATTCCTTTCTCATATCTTCTGACTAATGCAAGAAAGCCTTGGTTTAATCACGCTTGTTCTAATGCTGTCCGCAACAAGGAGAGGGCCTATAAAAGGTACTGGAGCCATCCCACCCCTGAATCACATCTATTTTATATTTCTGCCCAGAATCATGCTAAGTTTGTTCTTCACTCTGCTAAAAATAATTTCATCCGTGCTAAATGTTCTCAACTCTCCAACTCGAATTGTTCTCGCTCCTTCTGGCACCTTGCCAAAAACCTTTCTAACACTTTACCTCATCATCCTTCCCTCCTCTTTTCTACTCTGATGGCTCTGTAGCTATTTCTTCTACTGATAAAGCAGATCTCTTTGCTCAGACTTTTTCATCCAATTCCACCTTAGATGATTCTGGTGCTGTTTCTCCATCACTTCCCCCCTCTGACTTCCTCATGACTCACATTAAAATTTCTTCAGCTCATGTATTTTCTGCCATCACTGGCCTCAATACTAACAAGGCATATGGGCCTGATGGAGTCCCTCCTGTTGTCCTCAAAAACTGTGCTTCTGTGCCTGCCTAGGTAAACTCTTTTGCCTTTGTCTATCAAGTTGTACCTTTCCTTCTTGCTGGAAGTTTGCTCTCATTCAGCCAGTCCCAAAAAAGGGCGACCATTCCCAACCCTCTAACTATCGTCCAATTGCTTTAACATCCTGTCTCAAAAGTTTTTGAATCAATACTCAAAAGAAAAATCTTAAAGCATCTTTCCTGTCACAACCTTCTTCCTGATCGTCAGTATAGGTTCTGTCAGGGACGCTCCACTGGCGATCTTCTCACCTACCTTTCAGACTCCTGGTCATCCTCATTTCGGGACCTTGGCGAAAGCTTTGCCATTGCACCTGACATCTCAAAGGCTTTCGATCGAGTCTGGCATGAATCTTTAATTTCCAAACAACCCTCCTACGGTTTCTATCCTTCTATCTGTGCCTTCATCTCTAGCTTCATTTCTGGTCGTTCTATACCCGCTGTTGTAGATATGCCATCGTTCTTCTCCTAGACCTATCAACAGTGGTGCTCCTCAGGGCTCTGTCCTAGCACCAACTCTCTTCCTCTTATTCATCAATGACCTTCTAAGCTGTACATCTAACCCTATCCACTCATATGCTGATGATTCCACCCTTCACCTTTCCATTCGGTTCCTGCAACGTCCATCTCAGCAGTTACTTCAACAAAAAAGGGATGAGGCTATGGCACACCTAATGTCTGACTTGGCTCGTATCTCTGATTGGGGTAAAAATAATCTTGTTATTTTTAATGCATCAAAAACTCAGTTCTTACACTTATCAACCCGACAAAATCTTCCTCAGGATTACCCACTAATATTTAATAATGTCCAGTTCAGTCCTGCATCATCCTTGAACATGCGTGGGGTTTCATTCTCTTGGGATTTGTCTTGGAAAGAACATATTACATCTCTTGTGAAATCTGCTTCCAAGAGATTAGGTGTGCTAAGCTGACTCCGAACTTTCTTTACCCCAGCACAGTTGTTGACCTTGCACACAGGTTTTATTCGCTCATGTATGGAGTACAACTCTCGTGTGGGGAGGTTCCCCACATGCAGCTCTTCTCAATAGGGTGGAGTCAAAGGCTTTTCATCTCATTAACTCTCCTCCTCTTACTGATTACCTTCAACCTTTGTTTCTTCGCCGCACTGTTGCATCTTTATCTCTCTTCTATCGCTACTTCAACAGTCACTGTTCCTCTGAATTGTCTGCTTGCATCCCTCCACCTCTACGACGGGCACGTAGTACTCGTGTAGCAACAAACTCTCGTCCCTTTTCTGTCCAACTCTCTAATGGAAGAGTTAACTGTTACTCCCAGTCCTTCATTTATGCAACTGGTCAACTCTGGAAATGTCTTCCTCTGTCTGTATTCCCTACTTCCTATGATCTCCAGTCTTTCAAACGCAGTGTGTCCAGGCATCTTGAAATGAAAGGATCTTGAATTTGGCTCTCTTTTGTATTGTTTTTGCTCTTCCTTGGAAGGAACAGTATGGAGGCCCATGGTCTTTGGTTCCTTCTTCCTTGCATAAAAAAAAAGACGATAATATGTGTTTCATTCAATTCCATAAGACTCGAAATTTCAGCAAAGTTGTCGCTTGGCAGCACGTAACTACAGAAGCATCATCACTCTCCACAGGTTAA
This sequence comes from Birgus latro, assembly GCA_018397915.1. Lineage (NCBI taxonomy): Eukaryota > Metazoa > Arthropoda > Malacostraca > Decapoda > Coenobitidae > Birgus > Birgus latro. The sequence continues at coordinate 8,494 of JAGKTI010022361.1, read as the reverse complement.
GTGTGATGAGTAGGGACGGAAGTTTGGAGGATGAAGTGCTTGAGAGGGTACAGCAAGGATGAAGGGTTGCTGGTTCATTGAAAGCAGTAAGGAATGGGAAAGTCAGCAAGAAAGTAAAAAGTTGCGGCATGATAATACTGTGATCCCCACTCTGACGTATGGAAGCAAAGTCTGGACCTTGTAGGAAGAACACAAGAGAGTTGTGGAAATGAGTTATTTGAGAGGAGTATGTGGAGTTACATGGATAGACAGACTGGCAAGTGAGGAAATGAGAGAACATTCTGTGGATGTGAATGTGACAGAAAGCATTAAGAAAAATACAATGAGATGGTCTGGCCATGTGGAGAAGACTGAGAGTGAGAAACTAACAGCGAGCAGGTAGGTGTGTGAGGTGGAGACCGAGGATGAGATGGAGGGAAGGAGTGGAGAGGTACAGTGCACCCTCACACAATGTGAGTTTATGGGTGGCAGAAACCCTCGCATTCTACAATTTCGCATTGTGTGAACCAAAGAACTTTTGGGAAAAATGGAATATAGTGGACAGCCTACCCAGGGCTTGGACTCTGGGTCCCCTTCCAGCTTACTCTACCCTGCTAATACTTTGTCTAACAGTACTTTAAGCTGGACCAACAAATAAAACACCATGTACCTTTATTTAAGTGACTTCTGGGCTTGTTAAGTAGGGAGAGGGTGGGTGGGTATTCAAGGCTCGGGGCGTTTACTCTTCCCCTGTGGGGCAGAGCTCCCCACTGTTACTCTCACCGTCACAGCCGAGGTCTCATGGAGGTGCCATAAAGCCTTCAAAGTCGACAGCTGAGACCAAGATGAACAGGTGAGTACTGCTAGGCTGCTAAAACGGACCACAAGTTGCGAGGTACAACATTCGTTCTTGTGGCGACATGGAGGAGAAGCGTTTGTTTACCCAGAAACGGCTGACCAGCTGCCCGCCATTTTGAATCTACTCATTGCCAGCCACCTGCCTTCATGTGATGACTCGCACTGTACAGCCCAACACTCGTAGAAATGGCGGGAAGTCCATTTTTGCCTTGGAATCATACAGCTGATTCGCATGTTGGTAGTTCGATTTGCAGATTTCGCATTCGATAAAAATGAGCATTTTCTGGGTTGACCTCGTATTGCAGGTGATTCGCATTGTGTGGGTGTGCACTGTACATGAGACGGGGGTGTAAGTTTTGGAGGAGGACAGTGAAATGGTGGGGGACAGGGTAATGTGGAGTTTGTTTATGGCCACCCCTTGTGGGGTTGAGGCACCTGGCTGTAGACAGACAGATATATAGATAGATAGACAGATGATGATGTTGTTGCCCAACTTCACTCTGCCCAGCCCAGCACACCAAAGATTCTCTATACCGTTGATCATATGTCTGCGTCTTAGAGTGATGTGCTGTGCAGTACTCCATTATGTGTGTTATGTTATGTGGGCCTATTCTACAAGAAGAGCATGTGGCATCTGTGATTCCTCCCAACTACAATCTAAGCTGAAAACTGAGGATGACTGGGTGATGTCCTGATATAAGCCTGGATAGGTGAACTCGATCAGCTGTTCTTCAGGATACCTCTGATAGGTGGATGGCAGGAGGTGAGCTTGTAGTATAGTGTACTGATCAAGTTGCTGTACTGCCTTGCACATGAAATGAGTATGTAAGTGCTTCTTCACTGCTAATGTTGGAATGTCTGGATGTTGAAGAGGGTGTGGTAATGTTGTGTGGTGACTGTTTTATGTGCCTACATGTGTGTGGTGTGGCTCTATCATATAATGATGGGTGCTGTGTTTGCACAGACTACTGAGAAGAACTGACTCTCATGTCAAAATATTCTCTAGTAGGGATGATTTTACTTTCAAAATGTGAACTGTGGAAGTGTTACAGGTGAGCACTGTTGATTCTGTAAGGTGGTGTAGCAAGTGTCAGACAGAATGGGGGTCAATGTTGGGGAGGTATAGGACATCACTGATCTGGTACAGTACATTATCTGTAGAGTAGGAAGAGTGTTTCTCTTGCCCAAAGTCTATCCCTCTAAGTATCCAAAGCATGTTGAATCAGAGGGTGCACTGCTTAGTGATGTCTTGTATGTGGTCCTTGAAGGTGAATCACTGAATCTGAATCATGCATCCAAAGATCTTAGTGGAGGGTGTGTGTGGCACAGGTACATTGTTATTTGTGATATTAGGGGTGTACCTGCACTCATGTTTGCTGGTGGTGATATGTCAGGATGAATTTGACTGAAATGACTGTCAGCCTGCTGTGTTCAACCCATCACTGAAGTGTGCTGATTTTTTTTTTTTTAACGTGTCTGACCCTGGGCAAAGGCTTCAGTGCCTATTCCCAAGTTCCAATAGTCCTCCTTGGGGCACAGTAGTACTCCTACATCTCCACATGTCACCACTTTGGCACTAATACCCACCATCCATATTGAATATATGCTAGGGTTGTCTCATACAGGACTGGTGTACTGGTATTAGCGGGGGTAATTTTATGACATGTTGGCGGGTCATCTGGTAGATCAGAAAAGTCTGCATTTTATGAAATTCAAATCCTTAAACTGTTCCCCGCCCAGCCGGGATTTGAACCTGGGTTCATTAGGACTGCAGGCCGTCTCTCTACCGATTCTGCCACCACCTCCCCCAGCAGTGTGCTGATTGTATCTGTGAATGTTGGATGTGGATATTATGGCAATGTCATTTGCATATTAGCCAATGTTTGTAGGCTGCTGGGATGTGGGAATGTCATGCCTATAGGTTAAAGAGTGTAGATAAAAAAACACAACCCTGTGGAACTCTGTTTGAAAAGTTTTGTGTTTATAATTACAGTACTTGCCCTGGAGTGTCGAAGGTGGTGGCAACAATCATCCGCCCACTTGATGCAGTACTTCTTCATTCACTGTTATCTTTTTTTTCTTTTTTTCCCCTGTGTGTGCCCTCCTCTCTCCCTATTTCTCCCATCCTTCCTGTCACTTTTTATTACTCTTTCTTTCCTTTTCAGGTGGTTTTACATTGAGAGACAAGCCAAATGGTTTCCTGTAAGTCAAGAAACCATTTATAATGCTGGGTGGTAACCATACAACCAACACATACGTGTTCTCTACATGTCAACAAGTGGGCTGGTGGAGGTTAGTGTCCCTCCCTGTAAAACAACTAACTCAAGACAAACAGCCTCCCCTTACAGGAATATGGTGTCTGTCTATAGATAGATAAATTTACTTACCCTGGAGTGTAACATGAACTTGTTAACTAGATAAGTAGTTGGCCCACCAGTGTTTGTTTTTCTCCAGGTTTGTGTTGTAGACTTTGGTGTTTAGTTTTTGTCAGGGGATGGCATTATAGGCTTTCCTAATACCTACTGCTGTAAGAAATGTACACTGTGCAAGTCTTGTGGAGTTGGTGCCATCAGAAGTGTGTTGTGTGAGCTTGGTTAGTATGGTATTCGTGGATTGTAGTGCTGTAGTCATGTTGTAAGGGAGCCAGAGAGTCATGCAGTGTGACTTGGTTAAGAAATAGGCATTTAAATATCTTGGATGGTGTACAAAGAAGTGTTATGGGTCTATATAAAGAAGAGTGTGCAAGCTCCTTGTCTTGTTTGAGTACAGTAAAATGGGTATGCTGGCTCCTTGTTTGGTTTAAAGAGGGATATGTTGGCTCCTTGTCTGATTTCAATAAAGTGATGATTGTTCCAGGCTGCCAAATGTTGGGAATGCTGCAGTGTGTGGTTCCTAATGTTTATGAGGGACTGGATGTCATGTGGTTTTATATGATTTAGGTGTAGGTTTCTGATGCTATTTGTCTTGGTGCTTGTTGAATTCTTAGTTTTCCTGATAATGTTACATGTCTGTTTTGGAGTGGCCAAATGGAAAGGACTGTTTAAGCAGAGATGACTGGTTTTCAAACTTAGTGCAAGTTCATGTAAGGTGACTTATATTTGGGTAGTGGTCTGTTTTTTTTTTTTTTGTTAAATAAATATAAACAAGGGATGTGTTGGGTGTTGGAGGTAATGGCAGCTTGTGTTGTGGACATGCCTGTTAGTAATTTAGGGATATTGCTAAGTGGCGTTTTGTAGACCCCAGAAGGGTCTGTGGAGTGGCTGAGTGTTAATACAAAGGCTTCCTAGTTTTCTGTTTTCTGTGTGCTAACTTTTTTGTCAATATAGTAATTTCATTTCATTTATGAAGGCTCCAACATGCATGCATCGGCCTTGGTCATCTAATGATGGCTTTCCATGCTGCTTAATCTCTAGCAGCCTCTTTATTCAGTCCCTTATCTCTGAGGTCACACTGTACGACACCATGCCAAGTCTTTTTTGGTCTGCCTCAGGCACCTCGACCCTCCATGTTCATACCTCTCACTTTTCGTGCCCAGTTGTCATCTTCCATCCTCTCCACATGTCCAAACCATCTCAATCTACCCCATCTCATGACATCACTAATACATTCATGTCTCACTCTTCCTCTCAATTTTTCAATCACAATCCTAACCCTCTATGCCAGTCATTTAAGGATGTCTGATCATTCTCATTTCTGTATATTTGAGCCTGCAAATATCCTTCTTTACTGCCTAGGTTGTACAGCATTACATCACTAACAGCATCAAACTCCTAACACATGCTACAAACAAGAACCCCTTAGCATAGACAGAGAGCCCTCTCTTTGCCAGGAGAGGCAACAACTCCATAGCATTCTTCCAACCACTCCACATTCTTGCTGCTGACCTAGTACCAGCCCCACCTTCAGCACATTATCATGTCCCCAAACAACAAACTCCCCCACATACTCAAAAGACACTCCAGCAAGATTAGTCATTTTCCACCTCTTTCCTTCTGTATGCTCTCTTTCACATACAACAAACTCAAAATCACCTTTATTTTGCAGCCTCCCTCTAATATCAATACATCTCTTATACACTCAATTTTCACAAACACTGAATGAAATGGAGTTACTTCCCAAACCCTTGTGACAGACTTTGCATGGCTACACTCCTTCTGCTATGACAGTATCACTACCTGCCCTAGATAACATCACTTTTGCTTTACAATTACTCCCCAACCCTTATGCCCCATTCCATCTCTCCATTTTCTAAGCCTTTCGTCCCCTATCCTCTCATCCTGCACAATCCACCATGTACTGTTATCAAGATACAACACCTCTCATGTTAGTCCATTCTGAAATCAAGCAAGATTCAAGCAACATAATAAACAAATACAGGGCTTAAAAGCTACCCCGATGCACACTAATGTTTATGGAAAATTGATCACTCAAACCTCCACCTACTCTGACCTGGGTGCACCCTCATATGTTGCCATAACCACTCAAACCAACCATTTCTCAATCCCAAGCTTTCTCATTACCTATTTGACCACCTCACTGGGCAATCTGTCAAAAACCTTCTCAAAATCAACAAAGTAAAGGTCTTTCTTCCTTCTTACATATTTTGCCTGAAGCTGTTGAACAATGAATATTACATCAATGGTCCCTCTGTCCAGCATAAATCCAAACTGCACCTCATCAATATTCACTCTTTCCCTACCATGCTTTCCAGGACTCTCTTCATTACCTTCATTATCTGGTCCAGGAACTTTATGTCTCTAAAATTTCCTCTTTCCTAGGTATCACCATTCCCCTTGTTTCATTTTGTTTCGTTTAGTTTTTGAAGGCTCCAACATCCTTGCATGCGTCGGCCTTGGTCACCTAATGGCAGCTCTCCATGCTGCTCGATCTTTGGCAGCCTCCCTGTTCAATCCCTTAACCCTTAAGTCACACTTAATAACCTCATCCCATGTCTATCTCAGTCTACCCCTCCCCCAATATTAACACCTCTCACCCTCTGTTACCAATTATCATCCCCCATCCTCTCCACATGTCCAAACCACCTCAGCCTACCTCTCCTTATCACAACACCAATACACTCCAGTCCCATCCTACCACTCAACTCTTCCATCGTAAACCCAGCCCCCCCAGGCCTTGCACGCAAGGACACACTGCACATCCACCTAACCATTGTCATTTCTGTACGTTTAAACCTGTGAATATCCTCTTCCTTTACTGCCCAGGTCTCACTACCATACAGCATCACACTCCTAACACATGCTGCATACAAAGACCCCTTAGCACGTAAGGAGAGTCCCCTCAATGTCAGGAGAGGCAACAGCTCCCTGAACTTCTTCCAACCACTTCTCACTCTAGCAACCGAGCTAAATCCAGCCCCACCTCCAGCACATAACGTGTCTTCCAAATAACAAAACACCTCCACACACTTAAGAGACTCATCAGCAAGTTCAACCCTCTCACACCTAACAATCTCCACCTGCTCTCCACGACACGCCACACACATGAAATCAGCATTATCTCGCAGTCTACCTCTAATACCACTACATCTCTTGTGCACCCATTTATCACAAACACTACACAAGATGGAATTACTTCCCACACCCTTGTGGCAAACTGCACATGGCCACTCTCCCTCTCCTCTGATTGTACCGCCACCAACCCTAGATATCATCACTTTTGTTTTATCTGCATTTACCCTTAAGCCCTTGTGCCCCATACCATCTCTCCACTTCTTAAATCTTTCCTCCGCCCCCTTTTCATTCTCTGCAATCAACACCAAATCATCAGCATACAACATCTCCCATGGGAGTCCATCTCTGAAGTCATGTGAGAGGGCTTCAAGCACCATGATAAACAACAAGGGACTCAAAACTGACCCCTGATGCACACCAACATTCATGGAAAACTCATCACTCAAAACTCTATTCACCTGGGTGCGAGCACCAACGTACATGGCCATAACCACCCTAACCAGCCACTCTTCCAACCCTAGCTTTCTCATTGCCCACTTCACCACCTCTCTGGGGACTCTGTCAAAGGCCTTTTTCAAATCAACAAAAACAAAATACAATTCCCTTTTCTTTCCAATATACTGTATTTTTCCTGAAGCTGTTGAACAATGAATATGGCATCAGTGGTCCCCGTGCCTGGCATAAACCCAAACTGCATCTTGTCGATATTCACTCTTTCTCTAATCATACCTTCTAGAACTCTCTCCATTACTTTCATTATCTGATCTAAGAGCTTTATACCTCTGTAATTTCCCCTTTCCAGGGCATCACCCTTCCCTTTGTACACATTTACAATTACTGTACACTCTTCAGCCAATCGTCTGGGACAACACACTCATATATAATCATGTTTATCAGGTCAGTGACTAACCTCACTCCAGTATCTCCTGAGACCTTCAACATTTTGGCAGTCAACCCAGACACACCTGCTGCCTTCCCCACCCGGATCCTGCCTATTGCCTCACTCACAGTAGCAGCGTCAATCAAAGGCCAAGGGCCAAACACTGGATCTGCTGGCTCCAAACCTTCCCTATCCCAATCAAACTCCTCATTCAACTACAGGCTATAATGCTCTCTCCATGCATCTTTAATATCCTCACTGTTCACCACTACCGTTCCTTCATCATTCTTCACACACTGCTGACCTACAATGTCCCGATTATCCCTCTTCACCTGATTTGCCACCCTAATAATCATATTTTTCCTTTCTCCATGATTTAGATTATCAAGTAAAAGTCTCTGTGACTCAGACTTCGCCCTGTATACCTCTCTTCTAGCCCTGCGCTTGGCAGCCAAGTACTCCTCCTTGTTACCACCCTTCTTCCATTCCCGTAAAAGCCTTCTTTTCTCCTTAACTGCGGCTTCTACACCCTCATCCCACCACCAAATTACTTTATGTCTTGGTGGGCCTCTTGTCCAATCGCATATTCCATCGGTAACTCTCAAGAGGTTGTTCTTAGGGGCTCTATACTGTTCATTAACACCTCCCTGTTCAGCCACCACTCTCCTCATCTCACTGTAAAAGGTATCCCTTACTGACTGGTTTCCCAGCTTCCATATTTTCCTCCTAAGTACATATGTCCTCCTTCTCATCACTCGTTCCTTAAGCACCATGTGACAAATCAACAGTTTGTGCTGCTGCAGACACTCCTCGCTTCCTATAACTTTAACATCCCTCACTAACCTCCTATCAACCCTCCTGACCAGAAAATAATCTATCTGACTACAGTAAACCCTTGATAAGCCGAACTTTTAGTAGCCGGAATCTTCAGTTAGCCGAACTCAGGCCGAGACCACGTATGAAGAGAACAGGTAGGCCGAAATGCAAAAGTAGGGGGAGAAATGGCCCCAAGCGGACTCGTGGCGCCAGTCTGCTGCTTGCTTTTGGAGACGGTAGTTGCGCCATTCTTACTGTCATTTAGTGCTGAACAGTGCCCTCCTTTTGCCTTCTGCCTTGCCATGGAAGGTTCATAGCTTAAAAGAAGTGATATTGGCACCTCTAGTCGTAAAGGAATGAAGGTAAAAAAAAAAAATGTGCGTGTGTAACAGTGTAGTGATCATGATTAAAGTTCAGTACTATTATTACTGAAAGTGTTACATTGCAGTCTATTACAGTGATTACATTTAAGTTTAGTTCTTAATATAGA
>JAGKTI010022359.1:0-15289 GCA_018397915.1 Birgus latro | reverse complement strand
TTACATATTGTGATATGACTATATTAACGCCTATAACCGAAACATATACTATATTAATGCATATACGGGAACATGCAAGAGCGGTCAGAAAGATTTCAATATGAAATGTGCTATATTTATTTACATTATTTATTTACTTTATAATTGATATGATATTTTCAGAGATACAGGGCATTAACCAGCCCAGTCCCGACCGACTTTATACGAAACACATCCTCAGAACCCAACCAATTTTCTACTTTTTTTTTTCCCCTCAAACCTCCGCTTTTGGTGAGAAACATCAAAAATTCATAGAGGAATCGCCCTTCTGAACTTATAAATGTTGATACAGGTATCATTCTGACTTATGTTTTCCTTCTTTCTCAGGGTACCTGGCTAAAGAAAACGAACTAGTGAATGGTTACCTAATTCAAGCCACTTTAATTTATGTATTTATTTATTTATTTGGTACGAATTTATGTGTAGTACAAGTCTATATTGGTTTTCACACAATAATATAGGCGATAAAATCATTGTTCACACACCCAAAACCCCAGCATATGGCACCTTCCTTTACTATATTACTACCTCATCCCTTCTGTTTGTTTCTCCATCTAGCTTCTTTGTTTCTTTGTCCTCCACCTCAGGTATCACTTTCACAGTGAATTTCGTCATTGGAGAGACCATGGGGCAACATATCTTTACTGGCCAGGTTACTGCTAACAGGAGAATTGGCGAATGGGGAGGGGGGAAGGGGGTCAGGTAGGGCCAGGCAGTATCCCTGCTTGACAGCAGGTAGAGAAAAGCCTCCCACTACCAAAAATCACCCGCGAATGTTGAAAAATGTGCACACGACGGGCCTTGAAATTGAGTGATGGACGATGCACGTCAGTGGGTCTGTCCACGGAAAAAAGTAGTGACGTGCATCGTACCTAGGTAGGACTCGGCGTGTTAAATGAATTAAATGATAGTTAACCTCTCCATGGCCAACTAGGCTTGCTGCCTGTTCCTTTACCCGTCACGTCCCGACCGATGTCCCACCTCCGATACCACCCAATCCCGAGAAAATTCAGAATTTTTTTTGGGGGGCTCAAACCTTTGCTTTTGGTGAGAAACATCGCAAATTCATAGAGAAATCGCCCTTCCTGAGGCTGTAAATGGTGCTACAGGTAATGAGTCAGCCTTAAGTTTTCCCCTCTTTCTCAGAGTACCTGGCTAAAGAAAACGATCTATAGAAGGGTTAACTAATTCAAGCCACTTTAAATTACGTATTTATTTATGTATTTGGTACGAATTTATGTACAGTACAAGATTATATTGGTTTTCACACATTTATGTAGGCAATAGAAGCATTGATCAGTCACCAAACACATCCACATATAGCATCTTCCTTTATGACATTACCACCTCATCACTTCTGTCTTTCTTGCTCTAGCTTCTTTATTTCTTTGTCCTCCACCTCAGAAATCACTTTCACCGTGAATTTCGTCATTGGAGAGACTGTGGGGCAACATACCTTTATTGGGCAGGTTACTGCTGACAGGTGAATTGCACGGTGTGGGGGGGGAGGGAGGGTTAGGTGGGGCCATGCAGTATCTCCGCTTGACAGCAGGTAGAGGAAAGTCTCCCACATATGCCTACCAAAAATCACCCATGAAACTTGAAAATTGTGCAAATTATGACCCAATTGCGCGACGTACACGTATGTCGATGGGTCTTGCTGTGACAAAATGTTGCGACGTACCCATACGTCGATGGGATGGCTCCGGTTAACAAACGGAATCGTTCCGTATCTGAGAGTAAATTTTTGCGTTCCGTATTGAACGTATACGAAACGCTTATTGTTCCTTATTTTTCTCATCTGAATTCACCAGCATCATAATCCTTCATTTTTTTCTACATTAATATATAATATATTGATTTGATTGTCTACTGAAAATTGATGTCATCTAGTGAAAATTACTGTGAAATATCTGCCGTATATTTTAAGTACCTGGCAACCTTGTTACTTGGTAATAGATGATGATGATATAGATTTGCCTCCCCACTGGGAGGACACGGGCAAAAACAGAAGCACGTCAGAGAAAAGCTGTACAAAAATTTAGGGTTATAGGTTAATGTGGGGGAGGGTAGGTAGCCACAACCCCCAAAATCACAGAGGCAGGTGCCCGAGCAATAGTCTCTGCAGCCAAACGATAGTTGTCATCCCTGAGAAGCTGCTCACCAAGGCCACGCCGAAGACAATATGTTGCGACAGTCAAGAATATAATGCAAAAGAGGCGTTGCACTAATGCCGAAGCAGTGAGGGCACGGCTCCAGGTTTCCACCAGTCATCTGGTTATAGCATGGATATCCCAGACGCAACCGGCGAAGCTTGACAAGGTGACTGGGTGTGCCGGTGGGTACATCAACAGGTGTATTGGTAGTGGAGTGCCGGGTAGCGGCGCAGGAGACGGGAATCACGGAGTCGCCATCTATATGTACTCGGCCAACAGCTGTCCGAGTCCATTATGAATAGTATAAAAACAAAAATGGCTAGCCCCTCTGCCAATAGCAACTTTGATTTATTGCTACTTGCATTTTTACTTAAATGAAAATGATACCAAAACTGGGTTTAAGGAAATTGCTGGTAACGTTAACATATATTTGTTTCCTCTTAACCCCCCCCCCCAACCTCAATGATGGGATGTTCATTATTTTCCTGAGCTGGAGGTGGCTACCCTAGGTGCCCGTGTAGCACGAAAGAAGGCATGGAGAGGTGGCAAAATTGATGCAACTTCGTCTGAGCATTTGCCATAAAAATATCTTTAAAATAGTGCAAGGGAGGCAACATTCCTTCTTTTACGGAAGGTAGTTTATTTATAATAGTAGGGTTAATAATTCCAACAGCTTTGTTCTGAATTTTGTCAAGTTGTTTCAATGCAACCTCTCCACATCCGTTCCACAAGGGCAGGGTTGGCGATTTTTTGGATTTAAAAAAAAAATCAGATTTTTTTTTATTTATACGATTTTTTTGATGTTTTTATTTATTCTTTTTTTTCTTTTCATTATATAGCATAACATTTCAAAAGTAGTTTACTGAATACTGTTAACATCATGTCCTGTCTATCCACTGATGGCTCAGGCTGTAAGTCACTGCCCAGAATCCAGATACATACTTGTTAAATCCTGTCCGTGCACTATTGGTTAAGGCTGAGTTGGCAGTGATAATCAAGACAGCATATTCCAAAGCTGATAATATTACCACACACACACAAAAAAAAAAAAAAAAGCTGATATTATTATGACATGGCCTTCAGTGACCAAACATAGCCTACCTAGTCTTATGGCTTTGGTATTGATTTATGGCTCATTATTTCAGATGTACAAATAATTTCAGTACTTAGATACACAAATGTAAAAATATTTTTTCAGTCATACATTACAGTAATTTCTTATTGCACCATGCTCCAAAATCTGCTAAACTAAAGCTTAAGTATCTGAAAAAATAATGCCAAGACAAAGTTATACACTACTTTGATAAACCTCCAGATTTTATTTAACCTTTAGATTAAAAAATCAAAAAAATCAGTTTTAGCAAAAAAAAAAAAAAATGTTTTAATCAATTTCATGTAATCAATGCCAACCCTGCACAAGGGTGAGCAATATTCGGGCTGAGAGCAGAAATGACTTTTATAAATTATAGGAAACTGCTCATCGGTGAAGAACTTACGGACTCTTTACAATAAACCAAGTTCTTTGAGGCGGTTTTAGCAAGTGATCTTACATGAGAGGTCCAGCTGAGGGCACTGACAAGCCAAGAAAAAAATGGTAAAAGAAATGTATACTTTTTTTTTTCCTCTCGACTCTTGGCCTAGGGTTCGAACCCTGTCCCTTAGGCCCAGGAGCACTCCAACACACAGTACCTCACCCAACGTAGCACTGGTTTTTGTAGGAACAACAGGGAATAGGGATGATTTGACACCTTCTTTTCTTGTCTCTACTGATAAACGAAATGACATGGTAATTGTTCCCTTGTGCCTAATATTTGTTATCACCCTCCTTTAGAAGGCAGAACATTAATGTTTTTGCTTGACTCTTTGTGTGTGTGTGTGTGTGTGTTTCCATTATATCTCATGAATGGTTAGAGCTATCAACATGAACCTTCAGGGTATCAAGATATAGCCAAAATATTGGATGAGGTTGAAAATGGGCACTCGGGGTCAACGTCACCAAAATGGCTGCCAAAGGTCAACTAGTTTCTATCGCTCGCCTTTAGCACCATTATATCTCATGAACGGCTTGAGCTATCAATAAGAAACCTTCAGGTTATCAAAATATGGCCAACATCTTGGACGAGATCGAAAATGGGCACTCGGAGTCAAGGTCAATGTTACCAAAATGGCTGCCTAAGGTCAACTAGTTTTTATCACCTGTATTTAGCACAATTATCTCATGAACGGCTTAAGCTATCGGCATGAAACCTTCAGGGTATCAAGATATGGCCTAAATCTTGGACTTGGCCAACAGCATATTCTGGCGGGGATTATCATTCGGCTCCCGAATGCTTTTCTTTAATTTTTGTAGGAAGAACGAGAGTTATGTGAATATTCTACGCTCATCCAAACTTTTCTGCGAAGAAAAAAGTACTCTTAACACACCCAGGTTTTCATCCGCTGATAGCTTATGTTATGTAACGCCAAATTATAACACAAAAGGGGGGGGGGGTTGCTTACGTCCAAACGACAGCACTTCTTCGGGACCAGCAAACTATTATAATTCTGTTCTAATGCAAATTATTTGTCAAAAATCAGCATTTAGGATGGAGATATAGAAATTTTAGGCCAATTTCAAGTGGAAAGAGGTCAGTTAATACAGACAATAATCACAAGTTAAGTGAATCCACACCAAAATGTCTAACCTAATAACCATACCGAGGTGATATTCTCTTCGGTGAAGGAGTCTTTTACCAGATCTTCAAGAATAGGTTATAATTTTTTTACTCTGTCAGTTAATAACCTATGTGTTACTCTATACCAGGATGAGAAAGAATAACAGATAGCACAGCGATACAACATTAGAGATAAATTGCTAAGAAAATGCTAAAAAGCCTCCTGCATCGATGAGAATCAAGGGTCTCAAGATCAGAGGATGAAACAAGAACAATATATTTTCACAAAGTTCGTAGAATTATGAGATAAATACTACATTTATCCGGTGTCACATTTAAAAGCCTAATATATATAACTATAATTTCATATAATGTAATAAGTTCCTGATAATTTACTCAAAATAGGATTGTTCACACAGTGCACACTCTAATTCTCAGGTGTTATTGTAACGGCTGAGTTAGCGTTACCAGCGTGACCGCTGCATCATTTACTTCCCATTACATTTTGCTTTGTAGAATGTGCATTTCTTTCCATTCTAATCATTGATGAATAGTACTGCCAACAAGCTTCTAAACTGTCATTGCTACTCACAAAAACACATTGACTCAATGCCGCAACACACAGTACTGAAGGAAGAGTTAAATATGATAACCCTCTATGTCACTGGGATTCGTCTCTCCAACTCCTTCTCTGTCGCCAAAACGGATCATAATGGACTGAGATGAGCAGCTTGGGTCTGCAATCAACCAGGTAATCAACCAGGTTCATGTCTTGATGAGCCTGGAAGTAAAACAACAGTCAATTTCAGAATACTGAATTTTATCAGTTTATCTTGTAATGAAGGGAATAGTGAAGGCAATATCTATCTCCTGCCAGTTAGAATAGTCCCTCACAAGGAAAATTAAATGGTTTGAAGGCAGCAAGGTTGAAATAATGCCTATGTCATCGGGGTGAAGATGTTAACCCCTTGAATATGGTGACACGTAATTTTTCTTCTAGTCTTGCTTCCACTGTCCTTTAAGTTGGCCTGTTATTGCCATCCATTAATCTTGTATACTGAGGTGCAGTGATAGATAATAGTACTTATATGGAATTAATTTTTGTGTCTTAGTCAGTAGTGAAGTATGCTAAATGCTAAATAATGTGGCTAGTCATTAAAAAGTAATGAGAAATGATTTTTATGTCATACTGTTATCTTCTGTCCTTTAGCTGTAAAATTTGCTTAAAACATAAATGATGCTCGTCACGAAGAATCTATATAGAAAGGACGTAGAGCCGGCCCATTGTCTTTTTCTAACAATGACCTACGTGGAATATGGTACAAAGTTATGAAATCAGGGCCAAGATAAGATCAGACAGCTAAATATTTCATTACAGATAGCCTTACTAAACAATATCACCGCTAGTGATCATTTGCAAACTGAGCTTGGCTAAAAGTAAAGCAAAAATTATGTCATCGGAGTGAAGAGGTTAATGCCCACATTCTGAGGCGTTTCTACGCAGCTAAACAAAATTACCTAGAAATTGCAAGAATGAAAATCGTATAAAGACACAATGGGACTGAAAAACATTAGTCCTTCATAATGTAGCTGGTGCATCAAAATGTTATATTCCGAAGGTTCGTAATCCCTCTTGCTCAGAGACATATTTTCTCCATAACGTTCTTCTGTAAGTTATATTTGTTGCTAATACAGACATAGTTTGCATCAGAAACCTATAAAGTGATTATGATGTGGAATACTAGCCTTCGTAATAACTCTTTCAACGATATATTTTGCGTATTCTGTTGTAATGTAATCTTTAATGTTGTTTATGTCCTTGTTTTATAGACATGGTTTCCATCAATAATATGCAAAAGGATAGTGAAACGTGCACCTGAAATTACTTACAAAATTAATCCAACACCTGATGACCTTCTTCAGCTGAGAGACATTCCTGTGGCCAATTTTAATATAATATGAAAAAAAATATATTGAATTTTTGGAGGAAATATTAGTCAAGTAGTCGTGCCGTAGAAAGGATGTTGATCCGCAGCAAAGTCTTTTTTTTTTTTTTTTTTTGCCACTGAGCTACTTAAAATAGGAAGCAAAACGACATATTTCTGTGCGAAATTACAGTAAAACAACTGCAGTGACCTCTAATAACTTGGATAGGTTATTACATGAAGAATAAAGAGAAGACCGAAGATTCTACGTTGTACTTTCCTCGAATTTACTACAAAGCAATTTAACCCTTTCGCTCACAGTAAGTTTTATTAAGTGACATATCCAGAAGTAGTCTAGCAAGGAAGATGAGCGAAAAATCTCCACCACCGAGGAGAATACGACCTCGGTAGGATTACTATCGTCTATATGACTGACCTGTGAACCTGAGATGTATGGGGCAAGTAGGTTCTTTTTGATTCACGGCTGCTGATTGGCCGCCGATGATGCCACTGAAATAAATGTGGGCATGTATTATAGTGAAACATGCGGACGTGAGTGTACTGTACAAAATGGGTGGATATTACAGAATAGCGCAACATGCGGATGTAGGTGTACAAAGGGGGTGGATGCCATTGCAACATGCGGACGAGGGTGTACACCGTGGATGGATAATTTACTTCAGACGTCACACATCGTTTTATAAAACCTTTTCATCAGCTACAATTTTCTTTGATAACAGTAAACTTTCTAAGCTAATTTTGACCTCTTTAGCTTCGGAAGTTATTCCATATTTAAACTGGCTGCCTATATGGCAAGCAATTAAAAAATATAAATTTATATGTTAAAGATGAGCTGCCAATTTACATCATCGGCGGCCAATCAGCAACCGCGAATCAAACACACCCTACTCGCCCCATATATCTCAGCTGCACAGGTCAATCAAATAGTGTATAGTCAAGAATCAAGGTATTGCTTCACTTGCAAACTGATGACAAATTCTCTGTCCTAACTATCTTTCTCTTTGGTATATCAGGCTCCACTTCAAGAACATTTTGGTGCTCTGCAGAGATTGTATGTAAGGTGAGAAGTGCTTGTAAGTGTGATTATTGTGTTGTAGTGGCTTTGGATGTGTGTGTAGTCTATGAATCAAGTGTAATCGGCCCGCACAAGCCGACTGGGTGCAAGCATACTTTATAGTAAGTGACACTGGTTCAACCACAGCACCCCTTATGTCCACCAAAGCTGTACCTGAGTGGAAGAACGCTCACCAAACATTATCACCCTAGTGGACGCGAAACCACGTTCTTCAGTGCACGAAAAAGCACACTTTACCACTGACTTTATACCACATAGGTTGATCCCATTTCACTTAAGCTTTGCATCTCACTCTCTTAAATGCTGACTTGTAACAAATCATGAACATTATAGCAGATCTAGAACAGGTTGCTAGTATCGAAAATGCTCAGGAAAGGATTTTTTTTTTTAAATACCATTTTGATCTGATTTTGATCTGCATAAGCTTTCACCAGAGGAAAAGCTGAAAAGGTTAGACCGAGAAAATTGTATGTGTTGTTTTCGCAGGAAGGATAGGGTGAGTGTAAAGTCTCCATATGTCTCGTGTTCTTACTGCAAAAATGTTTGGCGTGAGGGAAAGAACTGCTATATTTGCTTTGTTGGAACTTTAAGAGAAGGGAAGTGTAGAATCTTCCGTTGTCTCTTTGTTCTTCCTGCAAAAACTGATCTTGGTTACTACAGAGGTTCTCAGTTCATTGTCTCTAACTTGGCATAAACTTACTTCCTCTTGCAGCATATTTCTTTGCAGTGAAAAAAAATTATCTGTCATCATTGGACTTTCAGACCAGTCTGTCTCATTGCTTTAGTAGGCTTTCAAGCACTTTCTTAGCAAATTGGGTTGAAAATTCTACTTGAGAGACTTACATAAGAGAATATTAATTAACACACTGTTATGTTCAAACAAAAATGTCATAATCTGTTAAATGGTAAAGTAAAACAGTTGAATGTTAAATGGTTAAGTACAACAGGTGAAAATTGTATAACTTGAAAAAAAGTACTTTTAATATATATATATATATATACACACACACTCAGAAGAACTCTAATTACTCATTATACTTAATTCATAAAAATTATTGAATTCACAAAGTCTTGGTACTACTACACAATCAAATTTCCAATTATTCAAAATGACTGAACACTTACTGTTGTCAATTTACATTCGAACATCATTCAACAGATTCNACTTAATTGAAAAAAATTAGAGATAATAGCAAGTCCTGTTACCACTGAAAAATCAAATTTCCAATTATTCAAAATGACTGAACACTTACTGTTGTCAATTTACACTCTAACATCATTCAACAGATTCTTATCGCCTCAGAAGGTTTTTGAGTGCTTTAGTTGTATCCACAGTGTTCCAACTCTGGATTTTCTATTATGTTCTTGTTTCGTTCTATCACAGACTAACACACAAGAGAATACTGATTGACATATGCACAAATAAGCAAAGATAAGGTGCTAATAGAGTCATTCACCAAAAGGAATACCTCACAAAAATTATTAGTCAAGCATCGAGATGTTCATTCACTGGAAACTTCTGACCATTTTCCTTTTCTAACTTAACTCTTTTCACTTAAACTTCGCTTAAATTACCATCTAATTTTCTTAATTGCCGACATGTAAAAAATCATATACTCTGCAGTAGGTCTAGCATAGTTTGCCACACCTGCAAGGTGCTGTGCAAAGGTCTTTTCGTTTTACCATTATGTGCTGCATTAGTTGTCACCAGACTAAAAGCTGGGTGGGTTAGGTTGAAAAGAATACACGTATTTATGCAGGAACGACAATGTGAGTGTAGAAACTCCTCTGAGCTTTGATTCTTGCTGCAAAAATGGGTATTTGTCTCGATGGAAAGAATTTCCGTATTAAATTGCTTTGTAGTAAATTCGAGGAAAGTAAAATGTAGAATCTTCGGTCTTCTCTTTATTCTTCCTGTAATAACCTATCCAAGTCATTAGAGATGATTGCAGTTCATTTATTGTAATTTTGCACAGAATTATGTCGCTTTACAACATATTTTAAGTAGCTCTGTGGTAAAAAAAAAAAAAAAAAACTTTCCTGCGGATCAACATCCTGATCATGATGATGAGATTCGCCACACGGGTGTGGCACGGGCTCAGGGTGGCTCAACATCCTTATTACGGCACGACTACACTAAAATTATCTCAAAAAATTCAATGTATTTGTGATTATAGTAAAAATGGCCACAGGAATGTCTCTCAGCTGGAGAAGGTCATCAGGTGTTGGATTAATTCTGTAAGTAATTTCAGATGCACGTTTCACTATCCTTTTGCATATTATTGATGGAAACCATGTCTATAAAACAAGGACATGAACAACATGAAAGATTACGCTGCAACAGAATACGCAAAACATATCGGTGAAAGAGGTGCTACGAAGGCTATTATTCTACTTCATAATCACTTTATAAGTTACTGATGCAAACTATGTCTATATTAGCAACAAATATAACTTACAGAAGAAAGTTATGGGGAAAATATGTGTCGGAGCAAGAGGGGTTACGAAACCTTCTAAATATAATATTTTGATGCACCAGATACATTATGAAGGACTAATGTTTTTCAGTCCTATGACGTCTTTATACGATTTTCATTCTTGCAACTTACTGGTAATGTTGATTAGCTGTGGAGAAACGCCTCAGAATGGGGGCATTAACCTCTTAACTCTGATGACATAATTTTTGCTTTATTTTTAGCCAAGATCAGTTTGCAAATGACCACTAGCGGTGATATTGTTTAGTAAGGCTATCTGTAATGATATATTTAGCTCTCTGATCTTATCTTGGCCCTGATTTCATAACTTTGTACCATATTCCACGTAGTTCATTGTTAGAAAAAGACAATGGGCCGGCTCTACGTCCTTTCCATATAGATTCTTCGTGACGAGCATCATTTATGTTTTAATCAAATTTTACAGCTAAAAAACAGAAGACAATAGTACGACATAAAAATCTTTTCTCATTACTTTTTAATGACTAGCCACATTATTTAGCATTTAGCATACTTCACTACTGACTAAGACACAAAAATTAATTCCATATAAGTACTATTCTCTATCACTGCACCTCAGTATACAAGATTAATGGATGGCAATAACAGGCCAACTGAAAGAAGGACAGTGGAAGCAAGACGAGAAGAAAAATTACGTGTCACCATATTCAAGGGGTTGACGTCTTCAATCCGATGACATAGGCCTTATTTCAACCTGCTGCCTTCAAACCATTTAATTTTCCTTGTGAGAGACTATTCTAACTGGCAGGTGACAGGTATTGCCTTCACTATTCCATTCATTACAAGGTAACCTGATAAAATACAGTATTCTGAAAGTGATTGTTGTTTTACGTGCAGGCTTATCAAGACATGAACCTGGTTGAATACCTGGTTGATTCCAGACCCAAGCTGCTCACCTCAGTCCATTATGGTCCGTTCTGGCGACAGAGAGGGAGTTGGAGAGACGAATCCCAGTGACATAGGGGGTTGTCATATTTAACTCTTCAGTATTGTGTGTTGCGGCATTGGTTCAATGAGTTTTTGTGAGTTGCAATGACAGTTTCGCAGCTTGTTGGCAGTACTATTCATCAATGATTAGAATGGAAAGAAATGCACATTCTACAAAGCAAAATGTAATGGGAAGTTAAGATGCAGCAGTCACGCTTGTAATGCTAACTCAGCCGGTACAGTAACGCCTGAGAATTAGAGTGTGCAATATGTGAACAATCCTATTTTGACTAAATTATCAGGAACTTAATACATTATATGAAATTATAGTTATATATTAGGCTGTTAAATATGACACCGGAACAATGTTGTATTTATCTCATAATTCTATGAACTTTGTAAAAATATATTGTTCTTGTTTCATCCTCTGATCTTGAGACCCTTAATTCTCATCGACGCAGGAGGCTTTTTACCATTTTCTTAGCAGTTTACGTTAAATGTTGTATCGTTGTGCTATTTTTTATTCTTTCTCATCCCGGTATAGAGTAACACGTAGGTTATTAATTGACACAGTAAAAAAAAATTATAACATATTCTTGAAGCGCTGATAAAAGACTTCTTCATCAAAGAGAATACCACCTCGGTATGGTTATCAGTTTAGGCATTTTGGTGTGGATTCACATAACTTGTGATCATTTCTCTATATTAACTGGCCTCTTTCCACTTGAATTTGGCATAAAATTTCCATATCCCCATCCTAAATGCAGATTTTTAACAAATAATTTGCATTAGAACAGAATTATAATAGTTTGCTGGTCCCAAAGAAGTGCTGTCGTTGGGACATAAGCCCCCCACCCTTTTGTGTAGTACGCTGTCACCGGATGAACAGCTGGGTGTGTTGAAAGTATTTTTTTATTCGCAGAAAACACAGGATGAGCGTAGAATCTTCACATAACTCTCGTTCTTCCTACAAAAATTAAAGAATAGCATTCTGGAGCCGAGTGATAATCCCTCCCAGAATATGCTGTTGGCCAAGTCCAAGATTTAGGCCATTTCTTGATACCCTGAAGGTTTCATGCTGATGGTTTAAGCCGTTCATGAGATAATTGTGCTAAATGTGGGCGATAAAAACTAGTTGACCTTTGGCAGCCATTTTGGTAACCTTCACCTTGACCTCGAGTGCCCATTTTCGATCTCGTCCAAGATGTTGGCCATATTTTGATAACCTCAAGATTTCTTATTGATAGCTCAAGCCATTCATGCGATATAATGGTGCTAAAGGCGAGCGATAAAAACTAGTTGACCTTTGGCAGCCATTTTGGTGACGTTGACCCCGAGTGCCCATTTTCAATCTCATCCAAGATTTTGGCTATATCTTGATACCCTGAAGGTTCATGTTGATAGCTCAAACCGTTCATGAGATATAATGGGAAAACACACACACACATACACACACACACACACACACACACAAAGAGTCAGGCAAAAACATTAATGCTCCGCCTTCTAAAGGAGGGTGATAAATATTATGCACAAGGGAACAATTACCATGTTATTTCGTTTATCAGTAAAGACAAGAAAAGAGTGTCAAATCATCCCTATTCCCTGTTGTTCCTACAAAAACCAGTGCTACAGAGGGTGGGGTATCGTGTGTTTAAGTTTTTTTGGGCCTCAGGGACAGGGTTGCGAACCCTAGGCCCAGAGTCGACAGGACAACAAAAAAAACAAAAAAAAGAGGATTACATTTCTTTTACCATTATTTTCTCAGCTTCTCAATGCCCTCAGCTGGACTTCTCATGTCAGATCACTTGCTAAAACCGCCTCAAAGAACTTGGTTTATTGTACAGAGTCCATAACTTCTTCACTGACTAGCATTTAGCTATACTTTATAAGAGTCATTTGTTCTCTCTGCCTGAATATTGCTCACTCTTGTGCAGGGTTGGCATTGATTGCATGAAATTGATTAAAACACTTTTTTTTTTTTGGCTTAAACTGATTTTTTGATTTTTTTTAATCTAAAAGTTAAAATATAATCTGGAGGTTTATAAATGTTGTGTATAACTTTGTATTGACATTTATTTTTTCAGATACTTAAGCATTAAGTTAGCAAATTTTGGAGAATGGTGCCATTATAAATTACTATAATGTATGACTGACAAAATATTTTTACATTTGTGTAACTAAGTATTGAAATTATTTCTACATCTGAAATAATGAGCCATAAATCAATACCTAAGCCATAAGACTAAGTAGGCTATGTTTGGTCACTAAAGGCCATGTCATAATAATATCTTTTTTTTTTTTTTTTGTAATATTATCAGCTTTGGAATATGGTGTCTTGATTACCACTGTCAACTCAGCCTTAGCCAGAAGTGTACGGACAGGACTTGAACAGGCATTTATCTGGATTCTGGGCAGTGACTTTCAGCCTGAACCATCAGTGGATAAAGAGGACATGATATTAACAGTATTCAGTAAACTGCTTTTGAAATGTTATGCTATATAATAAACAGGGAAAAAAAACGAATAAATAAAAACATCAAATAAACCGAATACATAAAAAATCATTGATTTTTTTTTTGAATTAAAAAAATCACCAACCCTGCCCTCGTGGAATGGATGTCGAGAGGTTGCATTAAAACAACTAGACAAAATTAAGAACAAAGCTGTTGGAATTATTAACCCTGCTATTATAAATAAACTTCCTTCCCTAAAAGAAGGAATGTTGCCTCCGTTGCATTATTTTACAGATATTTTTATGGCAAATGCTCAGACGAAGTTGCGTCCATTGTGCCACCTCTCCATGCCTTCCCTTGTGTTACATGGGCATCTAGGGTCGCCACCTCCAGCTCAGAAAAATAATGAACATCTCATCATTGAGGGGGGCTAGTAGTTTTTGTTTTTATACTGTTCATAATGGACTCGGACGACTTTTCTCGAAATTCCAAGGCAGACTGAGTCAACTCAGCACTTGGTCGAGTACGTATAGATGGCGACTCCATGATTCCCGTCTCCCGCGCCACTACCCGGCACTCAACTAACAAGTAAGAAGGTTGCCAGGTACTTGAAATATATGGTAGATATTTTATAGAAATTTTCACTAGATAACATCAATTTTCAGTAGACAATCAAATCAATATATTATATATTAATGTAGATAAAAATGAAGGAAGTTGATGATGGTGAATTCAGATGAGAAAAATAAGGAACAATAAGTGTTCCATATACATTCAATCCAGAACGCAACAATTTACTCTCAGATACGGAACGATTCCGTCTGTTAACCGGAGGCATGCCATCGACGTATAGGTACGTCGCAAGATTTTGTCACAGCAAGACCCATCAACATACGGGTACATCGCGCAATTGCAAAGGTCGTAATTTCCACAATTTTCAAGTTTCATGGGTGATTTTTGGTAGGCATATGTGGGAGTCTTTCCTCTACCCTCTGTTAAGCGGAGATACTGCCAGGCCCCACCTAACTCTCCCTCCTCCCCACACTGGGTAATTCACCTGTCAGCAGTAACATGGTCAGTAAAGGTATGTTGCCCCACGGTCTCTCCAATGACAAAATTCATGGTGAAAGTGATTCCTGATGTGGAGGACAAAGAAATAAAGAAGCTAGAGCAAGAAACACAGAAGTGATGAGGTGGTAATGTCATAAAGGAAGATGCCATATATGGATGTGTTTGGTGGCTGAACAATGCTTCTATTGCCTATATAGATGTGTGAAAACCAATATAATCTTGTACTACACATAAATTCTTACCAAATACATAAATACGTAAATTAAAATGTCTTGAATTAGTTAACCCTTCCATAGTTCGTTTTCTTTAGCCAGGTACCCCGAGAAAGAAGGAAAACGTAAGTCAGAATGACACCTGTATCAACATTTATAAGTTCTGGAGGGCGATTCCTCTATGAATTTTCGATGTTTCTCACCAAAAGCGAAGGTTTGAGCAAAAAAAAAAAAAAAAAA
>JAGKTI010022358.1:0-15291 GCA_018397915.1 Birgus latro | reverse complement strand
CCTAACCTAACCTATGGTTACCATAAAGATTTTCATGCCTAACCTGTTTTCATCATGCTGGTAATGTGTTAAAAAATTACCCTAAATGTTAATCATAATTTCCTGCTTGCAATTTAATTTTTCCATGCATGGTTCTTAAGTAAAACAGCAGTGAATTTCATGTCCGGTCCTAACCTAACCTAACCTATGGTTACCATAAAGATTTTCATGCCTAATCTGTTTTCATCATGCTGTATATGTGTTAAAAAATTACCCTAAATGTTAATCATAATTTCCTGCTTGCACTTTAATTTTTCCATGCATGGTTCTTAAGTAAAACAGCTAGAAAAAAGGTGGAAGCAGTGAATTTCATGTCCGGTCCTAACCTAACGTAACCTAACATTGTGTTAATCATAATTTCCTGCTTTTAATTTAATTCTTTCATGCATGGTTATTAAGTGCACCAGCTATGAAAAAGGTGGAAGCAGTGAATTTCATGTCCAGTTATAACCTAACTTAACCTAACCTAACCTAACCATTTTTCTGGTAGCAATTTACATCATTTACTCTATTTGATGCTTTGTATCCAGTAATTTAGTGCATAAAATGTGAGAAAAGATGATTTCCATGTCCAATACTTACTTATACTATGGTGGCAAGTTCTGAGCTCCTATGACTCACTCACTGCTAAATCATAATTTTTTGGTTAAAATTCAATAAATTCATGCTATATGTGCATTAGTTGTGTGAAAAGGGACCTAAATATTTGCTATACATGTCCAGTAGGGAGGTAGGAAGGTAGTTTTCTGATTTAGGTTAGGTTAGGTTAGGGTCATGAAAAACCAGTGCTGGAGCTTCAGGACCAATATCCGGACAAAACCAATATCCGGACATGCCTTTGGCTCTATTATGTCGGATAATGGAGGGATTTGTAATTCATACTTTGTGTGCATTATTTATGTGAAAAGGGACCTAAATAAGTGCTATATATGTTCAGTAGGGAGGTAGGAAGGTAGTTTTCTGATTTAGGTTAGGTTAGGTTAGGGTCATGAATGACCAGTGCTGGAGCTTCAGGGCCCAATATCTGGACAAAACCAATATTCGGACATGCCTTTGGCTCTATTACATCGGATATTTGAGGGATTATTGTATTTGTGGAATTTTCACATTCGCGGGGGTCTGTTCTTACCTAATTGTATCTTTATAGGAATGAGTTAAGCTTGTACTGTCCTGTGTCCTAAACCATTTTCATCATACATCTCCTTAAATTTATTAATTGTTTTGGCACACATTATTTCATTCGGTAGTGCATTCCACTGATCAGTTGCCCTATTTGGGAAGCTAAATTTCCTTACATCTTTATCACCTCCCTTTTTATGCAGTTTTTTTGCTGTGTCCTCTTGCTGATGCTTTCCCATAGGTTATATATTCATTTATGTTTATTTTCTCTTAACCCCCGCAGATGTGGAGGGCCACCTGTACTGTATTATATTATTGACATTGGGTGAATACAGTAGTTGGGATAAAGTTCGTCAGTTTTATTGTTTATGGTCTATGTAAATGCCTTTTGCACAGAACATTATTTATGTCATATGATGTCATTTTTGAGTGATGTAGGTTGTTGAATAACACTACTGTATTTATATTTACATGCATCCTCCATGTCTTATAGTTGAGGGCAACAGGGCAGGGACCTGTCTGTGTGCTGGTTGTATTTGGCACAACGTGAATAAACCAAAGCATGCTGTGTGATACAGTAGCTGGATGTGTAGTACTTCCTTGTATTTTCTTCCATCTTTAATTTTTTTTTTTTTTTTTCATTTAATAACTCGTGCAAGACAGACAGGCCAGTGGGATGTAGATGACCTCACATTTTCTTGCATCACACCAGACCAGGTGTTTGGACCTGTCGTCTCTGCATCCAGGTAAGTTGCAGGCATTAATTGTTTTGACTGTAGAGAGGAACACATACATTATATTAAATATTTCAAGAGTTGTAGTGTATGTGGTTTGTTGCCTCCCTCCTATGCCAGTAGAATGCTCTTAGTCACCATTATAGGTTCTCTTTTACTGATTCATCAGTTATGTAATGTCTTTGATTATTTTAGCCATTATGTATGCATTATACTTACCACATGTGATTCAGGATACAAAATTTAATGTGACATGCAAATAGGCATGAACAGTTGTTCCTTTGCATGGGTGACCATTTAGGGAGGTTTTATAATCCCTTGAATCTATGGTGCATGCCCCATGGGAAAAATAAATACTGTATACACCTCTGGTAGAACACATAAGGAAACAGCAGGTAAATTTAGGCATTAACACAGCTCGGAAGAATTAAAACAGCTCAGAAACAAAATGATCTGAAGTTAGTTTCTAGTTATGATAAATGAAGTACCAGTGAATTTACAGTAGATGCACTTGGCTATTAGGTCAAAAAAGAGGGTGCAGCCTGTCTCATTTACACCTCCACACAATAGTTCATCTGTTCATTTTAGTTCCCAGTCAGTTCATTTGCTTCCTTAATGTCCCCACCTTGTTTTCTCACATATTCATCCTTCATAGCCACCCATTTTCTAGGTCTTTCCTCCTCCCACCTGAAAACTCATTCGCAAATATTCTTTTCACCTCCACATTCATTTATATTTTCTCTAAATAACCATGGATGTATTTTAAATAATTGTACAGACTGATTCCTGTCCATTCTTTTGATAGAGAAGATGATATCTGGAAAGTATTTAATTTCTTTGTAGTTTGCAGATGCACACTCATTCTTCATTTTAATGAAAGGATGGTTGTTCTTATTCACATTTTGTCTATGGTCAGCTGCCCTGGTTTCAGACGGTCCTCCCAGTCCTTGAAGGAAGGCCTGTCGGAGTATTTGGCTCACCCAGTGGAGGATCATGGGTTCAAGAAATGTGGCTCATCCATTGCCAGTTCATTTTCCAATCTTCAGGTAATTATGTAACCACTTATTGCATAAGTGTAAATTGGTGAATTAGAGTATAAATCCCCCCATTGAGCACAAAGGATATAAAGCATTCTTTTTATCTCAACTTAATGCACACTTAAGCACCTCTCATACTCACATAACTATAACATTTGCAAGCATTACATCCTTTGAGACCATTAAATTGAGCATGTATATGACACAACTTAGTCATTTACAGTACATGCATTCATATATGAGGTGCTACCCAAAAGTTCCAGTAATTTGAGTATTGTAGGAAAACAAGTGTCCTTACCTCCTAGTTCTCACTGTTACATTCGAAATAGTCCCCTTGGGCATGCATACAGTTGTCCCAGCGTTTTTTCCACGAGTCCATGCATCCCTGGAAAGCTTCAAGATTGATAGTCTTGAGCACCTCCCGTGATTCTGTCTGGATCTCCTCAGTCGGGTCAAACCGACATTGTTTCAATCATAATTTCAGCTTGGGAAACAGGAAAAAATCGCAGGGGGCAAGGTCAGGCGAATAGGGTGGGTGGGGAATGACTACCGTATTAGTGGAAGCCAGGAACTGCTGGATAATAATTGATGTGTGGGCGGGGGCGTTGTCGTGATGCAGGACCCAGTCCTTGTTCTTCCACCGTTCTGGACGTTTGCGGCAGATGTTCTCCCTCAGATGCTGCAAAACTTCACAGTAAAACTTTCCGCTGACAGATTGACTGGGTGGGATGAATTCCTTGTGAATAATCTCTTGGATATTGAAGAAAATGATCAACATCGACTTGACATTGCTGCGCCATTGGTCCGCCATTGCAAAACCACCAAACCATCTACACACCATGTTACAATAGTAAGCATAGCTCAACAACACATCCACTCACAGACACAGCCGGGGCCACACTGATGCACAAGGGGTGCTGCTGACTCCTCCTAGTGGCAAAAGGCAAAACTACAAACGTTTGGCTCCCTCTGTTCAAATTACTGGAACTCTGGGGGTAGCATTTCATACAGTGTTCATTCTTTCCTCTTCCTTCTGCCTACAGGTGACTTTACAGTCCCTCTTCAATCTCTCTTTCCTTCATTCTTTCCTTTTCCTTCTGCTTATGGGTGACTATACACTGTGTGACAAGCCAAATGGTTTCCTGTACACCAGGAAACCATTTACTATGTTAGGTAGTACTGTAACCATAGAACCAAATTATGGCGCCTGGTAGTTCAGTGGGCAATTAAGACGCTCCAATCGGATTGAGCCTGTGTAGGTTTATATCTCAAGGATGGCTGGGGTTTATTGCTCATGTAATGCCACTCAGGGATGAGTGAGGCTGGTCACTCTCATCTTAAATGTCAGGTCAGACTTGCCTAGCCCTGGGCTCCTCTGCTTCTCATGGGGCAACATAGGATTGGATGATGGATGTATGGATGTATCTTGAAAATTCATTATAACCTTTTATGCCATAATTTTCATTCCACACTGCACATGTGTAACACCTTACATAATTTTTCACGTGTTCACCTTGCCATGTACTTTTATTGAGATCACATTCTTTCTCTGCTCACAGCCTTCCTCCAAATGGCTATTTGATCCACATTCACCACCTCTCCAGAAACCACCCAGCTCATCATTTAGCTGATATTTTGATATTTGCTGTAGGTGATATTTTGATGCCTGCAGTGCCTTCTCTTTCAGTATTTTTCAGTATATTGAATCTTTCCTACATCACCAAGAAAACTTATTCCAGAAATGCACTTTTTTTTTTTTTCCCTAGCGTGATTACAGTAACATTGGACAAGTCTTATTTGAATTCTGCACCAAGACCAATCTTTGCAAGTGTTTGCTATGACTTTCCATGTTTCAGGAATGTGACAGTAGCACATATGGAGGTCGAGGGTCAGAAAAAGATTTAATGATCATGAAGCTTACAGCTGATGTGCACAACCTTCAGTCAGCACAGGAGCAGGCCAACAGGCAACTTTTGGAAAGAGACAAGCAAATTGCAGACCTACAGGTATGGTTCATTATTGTATATCCCGTAGTAAGATGTATTTTCATTATGATATGTGGGATTTATTAGCAGCCTTTTTTTTTTTTTTTTTATAAATATGTGGTTGACATTTTTTTATTTTAAATTTTAATACGTGGTTGACTAATCAGAGTATTGCTGATGTCTGTAAGTGTTGTGCCTTGAGAGTAAATGTAGAAAAGAGTTAAGTGATGGTAATCGAGAGAGTATTGATTTTGAAGTTACAGTGAATGGAGAGAGACTAGAATTCATGAGAGAGTTCAAATACCTGGGTACAATGATAGAAGAGAGGAAAATGTGCAAAAGAAGTGGAGAGTAGAGTGGCACAAGGAAGGAAAGTAGCTGGTGCTATGAGGGCCTTGATAAGAAACAGAGGCTTGAGTGTTGCAGCTGCACGAGGCTTACATCAAGGAGTGCCAAATTTAATATGTGGATGTGAGACTATGGTGTGGCATGAAAATAAAAAGTCAAGAGTGAGAGTGTTGGAGATGGGACTGCTGAGGAATGTATGTGGAGTGCAGAGAGTAGATAGCATACGCAATACAGTAATGTGATTCGTGAAAGATTCGGAGTGAGGAAGTCTGTGGATGCCAGATTTGAAGAGAGTGTACTGAGATGGTATGGTTGTGTGGAGAGAATGGATAACAATAGAGTGGTAAAAAGGTATATCTGAGTAAATTTGAAGGTGGGAGGAGGCTAGGGAGGCCTAGGCTCTCTTTTGTATTGTCTTTGTTTTTTTTCTTGGAAGGAACAGTTTGTGGGCTCCTGGCCTTTGGTTCTTTCTTCCTTGAAAAAAAAAGAAAAAAAGAAGAAGAAGAAGAAGAAGGTGGAGAGATATGGTGGATAAGTGTGAAAGAAAGAGTGGAATGGAAGTCAGTGAGGCTAGGGAACTGACAGGAGATCGAGCTGGCTGGATGAATGTTTTGAGAAGAAGTGCAAGCTCTGGGATTTGGCACCCCTTTTTAACGTTATAGCATCCAGATTGACTCTATCGGATACATTTAGGTGAAGCTACAGAATGTGGTGAAAGTTTTCAGCGTATCATATAGAGCCTGGATTCCGAGGGCTGGAATGATGAGTGAATGGATGTGTGGTCCATTGGAGTGGGCAGATTTAGGCTGTCTGAATGTTGCTACTCCTCATCCTGCCTTAGGGTGGGAAAGGAGGTCCAGATGATGATGATGATGATGATGATGAAATTAATATTGTACTAAGTACCACCATTTGATATTAATTATTTGAAAATGAACCTCGCAGATCCGAGGCATGAATGTCCATTTTCTCAAGCCAAAATGGTGTAGGAAGGTCTTTAAGAGTTAACAACAGCTACATTATATTTCTTTTGGCACATGGGCCTGATACGAAGCAGAAATAGTTTAAAGAAATAATGTTTAATATTTAGGACTGAAAACAGGCATGCAGATACACTATATTGGCACTTTATTTTTAACTGATGTTCAAAGTACTGTACCATATAAAGTAATGAGATATGGATTAAGTATGTTGAGTAATAATTTTGCTACACGTCTGGTTCAAGATATTGTCCCATAGGAATGCTGTGTGTGTCAGTGGTTAATGATATGTTGGCAGACTCAGCTGATGGAAATCCAGGAGGAGATGACGAGGAATAATTCTGAGCCAGTCAAAGTGATGTTGAACCATACAGAACAATGCAACCTTGGCAAAAAAAGCAGTATTGAGGTGAGTTGATTTAATTTTTCAGTATTATTTTTTTCCAGACAGTGAATACTATAAATATTGCATTAAAATTTATGGCAAAATTAATATTGTTAGGTATGAGGCTTTAAATATCAAAAAGTAACGTAATTTTTCTCATGTGGTTATTGTGTTGGGGTTTTTTAAATTTTCATTTTCATTCCACTGTTAGGTTATGTCTTTTATTATGATCAGTTATTCTGATTGACTCCCTCGGTCTGATGATGTATTTTAAATTTTCTTCGTATCTGCATATTTTATTCAGCCTAGGATAGAATTTGAAACGTGAAGGGTTTGCTATAACAATTAGTACTGATCCATCTGTCATCCAATCCTACGTCGCCCCCTTAATTACGAGAGGTCCTTTGGGTTTTGAATAAGATCATCTTGAGGTAGCAAAAATGAAATGGAAAATACAGTATGTCATCTTAGTGAAGGAGTTAATGGTTTTCCACCAGGGTGAACTAAATGAGAATATTGATGCAATGGTAACTCGACTGAGAGAAGTGGAGGATGAGTGCCGAGCCCTGCGAGACACTAACAGGAATCTAAATGACACCCACAAGGCTCTGGAGGATAAACACAGAGACCTCCATCATTCTCATGCAGGTTGCTCATCCACCATTACTAACCTACAGGACCAGCTTATTAGTGCACAGAAGGTTTGTGCATTTATGGTAAACTCTTGTTTGTTTGTGTTTTGTGTTTTTTTTTTATATGGAAATAATGGATTGTTAGTACCGGCCTGCAGTAAGTCCCCATTTATCATATATGTTCCCCTCTTTATGTCTGTTTTGGCAGCTAAGTTCAAAGTAAATTGCAAAATATTTGGATGTTGAAATTTTGTTGCGACCATCATCCAGTCACCTGATGAAGTGCTGCCTACTTCTTCCTTCACATTTATCGTTCTCTTTCTGTGTGCCCTCCATAATTCTGATTTCTTCCATCTTTTCCATGACTTTATATTACTTTTCTCTTCTTTTCTAGTGGCTTTACATTGAGTGCAAAGCCAAATGGTTTCCTGTAAGCCAGGAATCCACTTACAACACTGGGTAGTAACCATATAACTAACCCACATGTGTTCACTACATGTCAACAAGTAGGTTGGTGGAGGGTTATTGTCCCTCCCCATGCAATGACTAACGTTTTATGGCATCTGGCTATAGATAGATAGATTGATTAATTCTTGTATAGCTGATTTACCACTTGACCCCAGTTTGAAGTACTGGTTGTGTGAAGAAAGTTGTGGCATTTTGAAACACATCTGTGTCTTACAATGAGGACTTGCTGTTCCCTTAGAATGTGTGATAGATCCTTGTTTTAACAAACTAATTAATGTACTAGATAATTACAGTAGTTGCTGAGAAAGAAACTTCTTGTGATAGATCCTTGATTTAACAAACTAATGAATGTACTAGATAATTACAGTAGTTGCTGAGAAAGAAACTTCCCCTCAAATCCAGGAGTTCGCCTTGATTCATGAATGTCTTGTTTTGTGGAGTGAGAAAAATTATTTTATATTGGAGACTGTTAATTCACTCACTCTAAAGTGATTCTTGCACCTGAGTATTTCTTAGAATTTTATTTGAATAACTGGAGATTTGTAGGATAACCATTGTAGAGCCTTTTCATTAATGTGTGCTTTGTAAATCATATGTGCTAGTAAAGGCTTTAGTTGCACACTACTGTGTTGCATATATGCATGGGAAAAATGTTTTTGAATTTCTAATGATCTGTTTTGATACTGCTAACCCTTTCATGGTGACATTATATTCAGTGGTCTCCCATCTGTGGAATACTGTATATGAAAGTTTACAAAAGACAGTTTCAAGATGAAGTAATGTGTAAAAATAATTTCTGGTTGGTTATGATTAAAAATGTCTAGACACTGAAAGCTAGTACTGTATACACCAATAATTATTTTTCCTCCTTCTGAACATTACTCAATGACACTTTAATAATAAGAAATTGGGAAATAGTTTTATTGACTTTGGCTGCAGTATTTTGCCAGTTGTACTGTTTGAGGTACATTTTGTAAACATTATGGCAGCTCATAGGGACAGTAAACTAAATTTTTTTTAGGGTAAGGCACATGCCTCCTGTGACTCTGGTGACTGACAGTCTGTTATTGTCATTGAATTTAATGTTTTGACTAAAACTACCTAAAATAATTTTACCTCAAAATAAGAAAAAAATGGGTCAGCTGTGAGAGCCTTTAACCAACTAGAGATGTTTGAAATCTTGAAAGAAAATTATAAATTTTAAAGAAATGAATGATGACCAGTGTGAAAGGGTTAACCTTAAGATAGTTCTCAGAGCACTACCTCAGCATCAAGTTAATCCATACTAACATACCCATCTACCCTTCTTGCTGCCAAAATGTACATCAGGCCCAAGATGAGCTACGAACTGTGCTAACAGCGGAGGTAGCTGGGCGTCATGACCGGATAGTTGGCCTGTGTGATGAGCTGAAGGCCCAGGAACAGCAGCACCATGAAACAAAGATGCAACTCCAGCTCAAGTTAGAAGTTATCAAGGAACTGAGGAAGGAATTGCGAGGTTTGAGGGAGGGTCATTCCTCACCTAACCACAGCAAGGTGATTTGGCAAACTGTAGCTCATGCACTTTAACATCACAGAGATTTTTATCCATTTTCTCCTTATTTGTTGTTGCCAAGTGATAGACTGAGAGAGTATGATGACTCTGCATCCTTTGTAATGGCTTAGCATTTGAGATAGAGAAATGGCAGTTTTAGGCCACGTTAAAGTGGATGGAGTATAAATCTTTGCGCCTAAAGCTGAAAGATTTGCAAACACATGTAATTGAATAAAGTAACCCAAACTCACACACCACCAATCTAGGCATTCTGGCCATATGAATGGTTTAGATTAGTAGTCAGGTTATACCAGAGTCTTTTGTTTGTCTTTAAATTTTACATTGCATTAAATGTCAGTACCAACTTGCCCAGCCCCGGGCTCCTGCGCTCCTCTGTGGGGCGACATAGGTTTGGATAATGAATGAATGACTAGAGTACAGTACTGTAAAGGATGTTATAAAAATATGGACTTGAATGCGTATGTACAGTTAAGTAGCTTAGGTTGTTCATCACAGAAGAGAAGGAAAGTTGCAAGGTTGGTTAGTGCATTTGGGAGGGTGTGAAAAATAAAGGGATGGTGTGTTGGATTGGTATGTTTTTGAAATTGTATAAAAGACTTGAACTGTTGATGATTGATGAGGAAAAGAGTATTTCATTCCTGATGTATGCAGAAGATGCTTGCTGGAGAGAGAGAGAAAAAAAAAGATTCAGGAGTTTTGTGAATACAGTATATGCGAGTCACAGTATCTGTAAGTTAACATGGATACGAGTAAGATGATGGTTGTTAAGAGATAAGGTCACTCACAGCCATTTGTAGCAAGTCAGCCTGACTGAATCTCTCCCTCTTATTAGTATGTTTACTGGATTGGCAGTGTACTTAATGCACTGCTTCTTTCGTACTTTTCATGGACCTATGGTCATGGGACTATTGTAGGCTATGTTCCTAGGTTTGAAGAATTACTACAGTATCACTTTTGCTAGCCCTTCAGTGTTTGAGCAGTCTCTTTCACGTAATGAAATTGTTAGACGGTAAGCTGAAGAGCTGTTTAAATTTCATTATAATGAATGGATTATGCTGAGTATGACTGTAATACAGAGGCAGTGTTTAAGTGGTACTTGTGCTGTAAGTAGATTGCTTTAAATTTACAGCATGTTTTTACTGACACTTGGTTATGGCATGGTATTTCAGAGTGATATAATACCTGAGAAAGATGGTGAGAGGTGTAATTTCAAGGAATTGGAGTCTTCAGAGACACAGACTGAAGAGGTTGGTATTTACCAGAAGATTAGTTGAGTGTGCCAACATTTTTAGTAAACATTTGTTAACTAAAGATTGAACTGGCTGGATGAATGTTGTGAGGAAAAGTGCACGATCAGGGATTTGGCATCCCTTTTTATCGTGGAGGCATCCGGATTGACTATCGAATATGTTTTTGTGAAGCTCCAGAACATGGTGAATGTTTTTGGCGTATCCGATAGAGCCAGGATTCCAGGGGCTTGAATGATGAGTGAATGGAAGCGTGGCCCATAGGATTGAGGAAATTTGGGCTTCTCTGGACATTGCTACTCCTCACCCTGCCCTAGGATGGGAAAGGAGGTCTGGATGATGATGCTGATTGTTTTCTGTTAAAAAAATTCATTACTGGAAAGTGTCTTGCACCATCACAGTTGAATAATGTGCAATGTGAACTGTGCCTTGTACTGAACTGGGTCATATCCTGTCAAAACTCATATAGCATTTTGCATCAGTGGGGCAAATTTATAAACTGGAAGTACCAAAGAGGCTTGGTGCTCATAAATATTCCAGGTAGCAGCTGCAAGTACCATGATATGAGAATTGCTTTGCTGTGAAACAGCTTTACCTTTTAAAGTGAAAAATATCTTGTCCTGCATTAATAGGTGAAGTGCATCTACTGTATGATAGTAAATTTTCCTGCAGTTGTACTGAGTTTATATCTAATGTTATGTTATTTCATCAGATATACTCGCACACAAGCACGACAAAACCAATGGAAGAGGAAAGTAACAAGGTGTCCATGAATGGTATGTGTCTAAGTACATTACAGGATGCAAAAATATCAAAACTTGAAAATGAGGTAAGAATGTGCAAACTGCATATGTCTCATGCTGTTGTAATGTTTTTAGGAGATAGTTGTTGCAGTCTGATTTCCTAGCTATATCTTGTATTCTTATGAAGATTAGCTCCTGTTAGATAGCTTTAAAACTGAAGTAAATCTTCATTGGAGTCACCTGCCCTGATAAGTTTGCTACATCTGTCCCTGTCCTCTGTATCCTCCTCCATCAAATATCTTTCCCTCTTCTCTGTCTACCTCTGCCTTCTTCTTTTTCTTTCAACTATTGGTTCCCTCCAGTCTTTCTTGAAGGCTTCCGTTTATTGTCTACACACCGCATGTCTGTACCGCTGCAGTCTAGCATCTCTAATCTTGTTTTAGCTGAAAACGTATTTTAATGTGTGATAGAAAAACCAGGAGAGTGCAAAGTTTGATCCTGGAATGTTCATCTATCATTCTTGTTGATGCCTTGCCCTTTCTCATGAACTCGGGCACAGAGAGTGGGTGTAGCATTCTCCTGACTTCTTTTTCGTAACATGTCTCCTGTGCTGCTTCAACTTTTCTCCTCCATTCCCAATTCTCTCACCTATTTACTGTTCATCTCATCTCTTTCAACACTGTCATTGCAGAAGAATTTCATTGAAAATTTCACTTCCAGTTTAGTTTTGTCCAGTGCTTATTTTTTATCCATTATTTTTTACAAGCCAATTGCAAGCACTAACAGTCATCACTTAAGTCAAAAACTGCATTCCTCCATATAACATACCCAAGTCACCTCACACAGGATCTTGTGTTACCTGAGTTGATAGCTAGCTTTGCACTAAATGCATTTTTCTTCTGCTGACCATATTGCAGAACAGTAGCTTTGTTACATGATATTGCTGCCTTGCTTTGCTTACCAGGTTGCAGAGAAAAGCGTGTTGCTTCGAGAACTGCAGAATCACCTGGCAGCATCACGGCAGGAATTGCACCTCAAGGATGAAACACTCTACAAGGTACTGTACTGTACTGTACATCATTGTTGCCATGATGTAGACAGTGCAGTTAAGACTCTTGAGCCATGAGCTTCAGATTCATATATGTAATGTAAGAGACATGCTTCTATAGCATATAATGAGGTGTATTTTTTTTTATTATTGACTTCTTGTCAGATAGAGGAAGGTGTAGTGTGTAGGTAAAAATTACCTGAAGTGCTAAAGTTTCTTTCATCTGATTACAGTGATAATCATCATAGTCATCATCATTATCATCACCATCACCATCATCATCATCAATATAATAATAATAATAATAATAATAATGATGTTAATAATAATGATATTAATAATAATGATAATAAAAATAATAGTAATAATAATCTTGGTGGTAGGTGGGGGCACTCACCATCCCCTCACTCGATGTAGTTCTGCTCACTGGTGTGTGCCCTCTCCTCCTTCCTTCTTTGCTTCCTTCCTCTCCAGTCATTCTTTACTTCATTCTTTCCTCATCCTTCTGCCTACAGGTGACTTTATACTCCCTCTTTTGTAGTTCTTTCCTGCATTCTTTCCTCTTCCTTCTGCCTGTGGATGACTCTACACTGAGTGACAAGCCAAATGGTTTCCTGTACACCTGGAGACCATTTGCTGCACTGGATGGTAACCATGTAACCAAATTATGGTGCCTGGTGGTTTAGTGGGTACCGTAATTACGGCACTTCAATTGGATTGAGCCGGTGAAGGTTTATATCCAAGGGGTGGTTGGGGTTTATTGCTCACGTAATGCCACTCAGGGATGAGTAAGACTGGTCAATCTCATCTTAAATGTCTGGACCATTTTTTTTTTTCTTTAATGAAAGAAAGAAGGAACCAAAGGCCAGGAGCCCACAAACCGTTCCTTCCAAGAAAAAAACAAAAACAATACAAAAGAGAGCCAAATTCAAGATCCATTCATTTTGAGATGCCTGGACACATTGCATTTGAAAGACTGGAGATCATTGGAAGTAGGAAATACAGACAGAGGGAGACAGTTCCAGAGTTGACCTGTTGCATAAATGAAAGACTGGGAGTAATGGTTAACTCTTGCATTAGAGAGTTGGACAGAAAAGGGATGAGAGTTTGTTGCTAGAGGGGTGGTATGCACCCATTGTAGAGGTGGAGAGATATGAGCAGACAGTTCGGAGGAGCAGTGACCATTGAAGTAGCAATAGAAAAGAGATAAAGATGCAACAGTTCGGCGAAGAGACAGAGGTTGAAGGGAGCCAGTAGGAGGAGGAGAGTTAATGAGACGAAAAGCCTTTGACTCCACCCTGTTGAGAAGAGCTGTATGTGGGAAGCCTCCCCAAACATGAGAGTTGCACTCTACACGGGCAAATAAAACCTGTGTATAAAGTCAACAACTGTGCAGGGGTAAAGAAGGTACGAAGTCGGCTTAGCACACTCAGTCTCTTGGAAGCAGATTTTACAAGAGATGCAATATGATCTTTCCAAGATAAGTCCAGAGTGAATGAAACCCCAAGCATCTTCAAGGTTGATGCAGGATTGAGCTGGATATTATTAAACATTAGTGGGTACTCCTGTGGAAGATTGTGTCGATTTGATACGTGTGAAAACTGAGTTTTTGATGCATTAAAAACAGCAAGATTATTTTTAACCCAGTCAGAGATACAAGTCAAGTCAGACATTAGGTGTGCCATAGCCTCATCCCTTGTTTGTTAAAGTAACTGCTGAGATGGACGTTGCAAGAACCAAATGGAAGGGTGAAGGGTGGAATCATCAGCATACGAGTGGATAGGGTTAGATGTACAGCTTAGAAGGTTGTTTATGAATAAAAGGAAGAGAGTTGGTGATAGGACAGAGCCCTGAGGAACAGCACTGCTGATAGACTAGGAGAAGAACGATGTCTGTCTACAACAGCAGCTATAGAACGACCAGAAAGGAAGCTGGAGATGAAGGCACAGATAGAAGGATAGAAACCATAAGAGGGCAGTTTGGAAATTAAAGATTTATGCCAGACTCAATCGAAAGCCTTTGAGATGTCAGGTACAATAGCAAAGCTTTCGCCAAAGTCCCGAAAGGAGGATGACCAGGAGTCTGAAAGGAAGGTGAGAAGATCGCCAGTGGAGCATCCCTGACAGAATCCATACTGACGATCAGAAAGATGGTTGTGATACGAAAGATGCTTTAAAAAAATTTTTTGTTAAGAATTGACTCGAAAACTTTTGAGACACAGGATGTTATAGTAATTGGACGATAGTTAGAGGGCTGGGAATGGTCACCCTTCTTTGGAACTGGCTGAATGAGAGCAAACTTCCAGCAAGTAGGAGAGGTACAAGTTGAAAGACAAAGGCAAAAGAGTTTTCCTAGGCAGGGTGTAAGCACAGAAGCACAGTTCTTGAGGACAACAGGACGACTTGCCTAGCCTTGGGCTCCTACACTCCTCATGGGGCAACATAGGATTGGATGATGGATGGATGGATAATAATTCATTCATTCATCATTCATTCATCATCCAATCCCACGTTGCCCCATGAGGATCGCAGGAGCCCGGGGCTAGGCAAGTTGGTCCTAACATTTAGATAGGTCTTGATTTATGGAGATTGCTGTACTGAGTTGTGACTTCGAGATACTGGTATTAACCTTTGTGAATGGGTGTTTAAGTGTGAATGAATGGTGAAATGTTGTCATCTGCACATAAATGAATGGGATAATGACTGAAAGATTAGAGATCATTAGTATGAATTATGACTAGGGTTGGAGTCAGAACTGATCCTTGTGGCACTATCTATCTATCTATCTATTGCCAGACGCCCCAATCCCGCGCGGGGTGGTCACAAACACATCGCCTCCACGTCACTGTCCCCTGCCATTTCACTACCATGCTCCCAACTCACACATCCCTCTCTCATATACCTCTCCACTCCATCCCTCCAGCTCATCCTAGGCCTCCCCCTCCCTCTCGCCCCCTCCACCTCACTCACAT
>JAGKTI010022357.1:0-15293 GCA_018397915.1 Birgus latro | reverse complement strand
TAAATTATCTCTATTTCAGTGATTTAACAGTTCCGGTCCCATTCTGACCTTCTTCAGTTATGAAACGAGGAACATGCCTTCCCCTTACTGACGCTAAATGTAGTTAGCGTCCGACAATGAGCAGAGCTTAGAATGCTGCTTCCCGAGGTTAGGAGTTAACTAACACATCGAAAGATGGTTCGCTGCACGCCTTCAACCCTCACCACTTGGACACAATTACCCACTATCTTCACTGAAATGCATCAAGAAAATATCCTCCAAGACTGGTGTGATGGTAACACCGGTGAAGTTTAGACGACATACCAGTAATGGATTATTTAAGGAAACTAAATATTACCTTTGAGAACTCTAACTTCCAAACAGTTTCGTGCATCTTCAGGCATTTCAACTCACGTCCTTGCAAATACTTGCCAAGTTACTTATACACTCGACTACCACATCGCAGCAGGGAGTTGTTTATTATGACAAATTCCTTAAAAATATTCACATGTCTCGGAGTGTGGTGTGAAAGACGCAGGTGAGAAGCTGGGGCAAATAATGGTTCTGATGGAGACCATTCTGAGTCCGTAATTCATTCTAGTGTTTATTCTTTGCTTTGTTTTGTGTGTGATTATAACATTGCATCTGACGTTCAGAAGAAACAGTTCATATCTTCCTTCATGAGCTGTGCACCCACTGGCAAAGATTTAGTTATCATTCCCATGGTTCCTGTACGTAATATTGTTATGCATTACATTAACTTGAATTAACTGCTAGATGAACAATGTCTCTGTCCAGGAGTGTGGATATCCAGTCACCTCTTCCCCAGGCAATAAAAGTCGGCTGTCGTGGCGCCAATACTTCCTGGCCCCCCTCCCCCCCTCCCCTTCCTCAAGTGCTGTCGTCTGCCTGTTCATCTATTACTGCTGTCAGACGTAGGAATGATTACACTGGGATTATTATTTTGTTTTGATGGTCTTCATTTATACATGGTGATGAAGTACTCTATATTATTGTTAATTCTTAGTTAACCTCAATTGTTATTTGTGAGTGGTTGTAGATTTAGCACTGTATGATATGATTAATGACCAAGGCAACGACGATACGCTTTGGAGTGCAGTTCACCTCCGACCTCTGCCCTGACCTGACCTGCCTGTTAATACGGGTCTGATAGCCTTTGTACTGTGGTGCCTTGTCTAACTCAGTCTGTAGTGACAGGTATAGTTTGCTAAGGGTGTGAATGTATAAAGTGTAATGATTTACATGTAAATAATGATTTTATATTTATTCAGTTTATACATTCTCTTTCAATTTAATGAGTTTGACTATAGTCTAATCATAAAGAAGAAGGATAATAAACAACGGAATAATAAAGAAAAGCAGCTTAAATGAAAAGTTAATACAGAAATAATTCACGTATATATTTGAAAAGTTATGAAAGCATAAGTTATTAAGTTGACCACTGGTACTGAAAGAACACTGAACTAAACCAATGACGTGATAAACTGTCGCGATCTGATTGGCTGTTGTATAGTTATAGGTTATCACTGAAGGATAATATTAGCCCTCAAGTCTATTTTGGGGGGGTGGTAACTTCCATTCTCCTAGTAACGAGTTATTTCTAGTTTTGCTGCCTTTTGTTCAGTTATTAATTATTCTGTGATGTTATGGGTTTGAAGTTTTGAACCCTAGTCCGTAACATAATTATATAAACCCCCTGACTGACATATAACAGGTCTTACATTGCGAGTTAGTGAGCACTGACACACTGGAGCAGATGGCCCATGGTGGTGACACGGACACTGCCTCAGCACATTGCATATTACCTGATTAACTCCATCCGCGCCAACCTGAGGCGGGGATAATAGGAGTCGCGTGTGGCGTCATCCTGTCTCCCTGGCAATCTTTCCGGGTTTGTTTGTTTACAGTTCTCATCATCGTATCACATGCCACGCGCTGCACAACGTTTACATCGTTTTCAGTAGGATGGCGTGTTTTTATTACCTGTATCACAAGACGCCAGGAATACAAGGACAGTGCGTGTTTACTTAATTCCTCGTAATTTTTTCAACTT
Organism: Birgus latro; assembly: GCA_018397915.1. Classification (NCBI taxonomy): domain Eukaryota; kingdom Metazoa; phylum Arthropoda; class Malacostraca; order Decapoda; family Coenobitidae; genus Birgus; species Birgus latro. Next base: position 13,240 of record JAGKTI010022357.1, on the reverse strand, counting down.
CAATAAAATTTTGAAACATCCCTAAGGTTGCACTAGCTAACCGAAGGAACTAATTTTCACACAGCTTTTCACTTGGGTCCTGTTACGTCAAGTGCCACCACCACTGACCGACCTGCTTGCTTATATTCACCTTGCCCACCTATATTCTACGTCTCTGCACATCACGCTGCTACGGAAAGTTTGACACCGTCCACAAAGTCTCATACAACGCACACCAAGTTCTGTAGTCATTCCGCCGTGCATTACCATCTTAGCGCATCCCAGTCATCCTTAGACAGATAGGTACAGTCACCGAGATGTGGCTGGACGTTTTTCAGTCATGTGTTGCGACATGGGTATAGGCTAATCGTTTTCCCTTAAATCTGTTGGACTAAGGAAGCTTAGCCTCGGACTCTTAAAGATATGAGAGGCCCGAACTTCCATCTGGTCCTGAATTTTTAAGGACCACCACATCCGATTGGGGTGCCTTAATTCTATAGATAACCATGAGTAGAAAAGGCAGTAACCATATCAGTAACAGAATAATGAACATTAAGGGCAGTTTTCCAAGTATCGCTATAAGGTTACTATAAGCCTGCTAGCATGTGTGTGTGTGTGTGTGTGTGTGTGTGTGTGTGTGAATAACTACTACTGATTACACCCAAATTTGGTGGAGGGTAGAGTGACAGTGACGGGACTGACCTCTTGATTTTGAGAATGATAGGTTAATGGTAAGGTCACTAAGTTAGGTAAAAATCTGATGATATTGCTTTTTAACTTGAACATTTTTTTTTTCCAGTTTAGACTAAACTTTGACGGAAGGGTTGAGGATAAAAGAAAAAAAAGTTTAATAATGAGAACAATCATTTAAAGATCAAAGTGACAGGGGAAAATCCAAAGTTCCACCTATTTGTCTGTGTGTGAACAAAATAACTAAATCAGTTCTTATTTGATTTGGACCAGACTTGGTGGAAGCGTTGAAGATTAGCCAAGGGGCTGTCCTACTACATCTGAGAACAATAAGCCCAGAATCAAAGTCACATGGCTAGGTCAACTTAAGCAGTTTGTATCCGAGTTACACGCAACTTCTCAGACCAGTTTAAAAGGTAAGGATAAAAGAACTCGATTTTGAGAACAGTCAAAGGTCAAGATCACAGAGAAAGACCAAAAGTCTAGGTCGCAAAACAAGGTTAACTCAAACGGTTTTGATCTTTTTAGGATCAAGTTTGGCAGAAATGTTAACAGCCAGGAAGAATGAATTCGATTTTGAGAGCAATCGGTCAAAGGTTAAGGTCACAGGACAAATTCAAATGTTTGGCCCATACACCAAGTGGCGGGGCGGGTGTAGCACTCTGTTCGTGCTCTTTTTATCTGGAGTGTGCCATTATTTATTGTCTATTTCTTGCCCATGAACAGTTTTATTCAACTTTGGAAAGCACCTTAGTTGGCTTAAAGTGGTCTCTGTGGGTTATGCAGTATTCTCATTTTGAAAAATCTCCACTAATCTGAACATNTAAACAGAAAAGCATGACACCAGACACTAAACAGAAAAGCATGACACCAGACACTAAACAGAAAAGCATGACACCAGACACTAAACAGAAAAGCATGACACCAGACACTAAACAGAAAAGCATGACACCAGACACTAAACAGAAAAGCATGACACCAGACACTAAACAGAAAAGCATGACACCAGACACTAAACAGAAAAGCATGACACCAGACACTAAACAGAAAAGCATGACACCAGACACTAAACAGAAAAGCATGACACCAGACACTAAACAGAAAAGCATGACACCAGACACTAAACAGAAAGATAGACAGACAGACAGATAGGTAGATACTTGATTTTTACAACAGAAAATTGCCATGGCTTACCCACGCCACCATATGGCTACAGGATGATAAATTATTGGTAATGAAGTGGAGAACAGAAAGAATCAAACTGCACCAATTATTATTATTATTATTATTATTATCTAAAATATCAAGTAGTCCAGGCCAGCTGTCTCTCAAAGTTCTTCGGTGTTGCCAACAGTAGTCTTCCCAATAAATATGATCTGTAAAACATTAAATGAATGTCGAGCATTTAGCATATGGAAGTTCGCTAAGATGCCACCTGTCGTTGATGAAAAATGTGACAAGAGACAAGGGGGAAAAAAAAGGGCGTCCCATATAACCTAACTGAGGAATCAAGCTGACAGTCAGTAAATACCGTACAAACAAAAATATTTCATTTCTTGTGCCTAACGAGATTACTGATATATGCACGCATGCACGGTTACCTGGATACAGGATTATAATCGGACATCGTTTATTCAAGTTTTTTTTTTTTTTTTTTTTTTTAACAAAAGAGGAACAGAGGAAGAAAAAACATCCAATCATCCATCCATCATCCAATCCTATGTTGCCCCATGAGGAGCGAAGAAACCCGGGGCTAGAAGTTGGTCCTGACATTTAAGATGAGCATGATCAGCCTTACTCATCCCTGAGTGGCATTATTTGAGCAATAAACCCCAACCATCCATTGGATATAAACCTGCACAGGCTCAATCCAATTGAAGCACTTTAATTACTCACTATACCACCAGTCGCCATAATTTGGTTACATGGTTACCACCCGTCGTGGTAAATAGTTTCCTGCTGTATAGGAAACTGTTTGGCTTGTCACCCAGTGTAGTGTCACCCAAAGGCAGAAGGAAGAGGAAAGAGTGAAGGAAAGACAGAAGAGGGAGTGCAAAGTCATCCATAGACAGAAGGAAGAGTAAAGAATGAAGGAAAGAAAGAAGAAGAAGGAAGGAAGAGGGGAAAGGGCAGACACCCAAAGCAGCACTACATCGAGTGAGCGCTCCCACCTAACACTAAAAACAAATAATAAAAATCCATTCACCAGATTTCAGGTGTCCTCTGTTCATTTAAAAAAAAAAAAAAAAAATCTAACAGTTGGGCTTGAACAGCTGTTGCTTGAAGTTGGAGAAGGGGAACTAATCTGAGGAAGCAAGATCCAGAGAAAAAATTTCTGGGAATAAATGAATTCTGATAGGTAGAAGTTCTGCATTATGGCAGTGTGAGTGTCAAGTCATGAGCGCTGCCAGATGCCCGTGTAGCACCGAGGAAGGGATGGAGAGGTGACACAATGGATGCAACTTCCTCTGAGCATTTGCCATAAAAGCATCTGTAAAATAATGCAACGGAGGCAACATTCCATCCTACTTGTAGGGGAGGTAGTTCATTTGTAGTTGCTTGGTTATTAATTATTCTTTTAGCTTTGTTCTTAATTTTCTCCAGTTGCTTTAGCGCAACCTCTCACCAACCCTTCCACAAGGGTGAGCAAAAGTTGAGTTGAGAGTGCACATGACTCTGAATTATAGTTAACTGCTCATCAGTGAAGAAGTTACGGATTCCGTGCAATAATCCAAGTTTCTCTGAGGCGGGTTTAGCAAGTGATCTGACAAGAGAGGCCCAACTGAGGCTAGTGTTAAGCGAAACATCGAGAATTTCAATACTTCTAGAGATACGGATATTGGTTGCATTGAGGGTAATATAGAAATCAATAGGTAGGAATCAATAAAGCAATACCTGTCTATTGGTAAAGTGAACATATTTGGTGTTTTTAGCATTAAATAGAACAATGTTTTCGTGTCCCCATTCAGTGATCTTGGATAAGCCTTGATTTAAGGAGACTGCTCAACTGAGTTGGGCGATAGAGATATCAAACTTTGTCAATGGGTGTTTAAGTGTGAAAGAACTGTGAAGCATTAAGTCATCTGCACTGAATGACTGGGATAATGGGTGATACACACGAAATCATTAGTACCTGTAAAGTACGTTTTGTGAGCTCATGACGAGCGAGGGAGGGTTTGTACATACGCCTATCATCATAATTTCATCTTTTGTAAACTTTCAACATTTCTGGTGAAATATTAGAACAACAAGAGAAGAATAATTGAGTTAAAATAGTTACTTTCTCACGTTTTCTCTCACTTTTTTTTTTTTTTTACTGGATATGCATATAGCAAGCTGCTGTAACATTTATCGCATGCGCAATGTCAACGAACTGCGTCGGCAAATGCTTGGCTGCTGATCAAATGATAAAACCCAGAAATGGAACGATTTTCCTTCCTAATTTCACCGACTAAACATAGAAAAACGTTCATGCAAAATTGTGAGCGTAATAGCCGATATTTAACTGTTAGGATTCATGAAAGAAAACATAGTGGTACAACAGGAAATCTTTTTAAATTCAGTTTCATAGTGGAGCATGTCAGTTAAAGCCCTCTGTACATACTTTTGGAAATCTGGGATTCCTAGGGGTTTCTTTGGTCTCGCTAGTAAATATATAGCTAAATACAAAATTAATTGAATGTATCTACTACCTGCTGAAAGAATCTCTTCTCTATCTCACATAGAAAAGTTATTAGCCTGTGAAAACTATCGAGGTCAGGCCGTGTCGTATCGGGCTACTCATTTTTCAGCTGAACGTAGAGTATACATCACTTCGCTTACTGTGCTCGCTCTCTTGTAATGGATGAGGAGTAGGGTTGGAGCCACTACTGCTCCATGTTGCATGCCGACATTAATTGAGTGGAGATTGGCATATTCATCATCAACCTTTTCTTTTGCCTTTACTGTCACTGAGATATGAGGAAATCAGTGGGACAAAAGATGATAGGCCATTTCAAGGAAGCTTGGATGATAGAGAACAGTGTCACACTCTATCAAAAGTTTTAGAGCTAACAATGGCCACTGCATGGGTTTCTCCGTGTTGGTTAATTGCCTGATGGATGCTGTGAGTTGAGAGACTGAGTATATCAACAGTATATCTTGTGTGGCAAAAACCATACTGTCTGTCACTAATCAAGTTGTTGAAATCAAGATGTTTAACAATGTGCTTATTAATGACAATCTCAAATACTTTTCCAAGAGAAGATGTGATAGCTAGTGGTCTGTAGTCAGAGGAATCAGAAGAGCTTCCTTTCTTTGGAAATGGCAGGATCTTGGCTTCCTCCCAGGAATTAGGGAATGAAAACGTACATATGCATAGTCTGAATAATTTAGCTAGAACAGAAGCACGTCCTGGGGAACACTTTTTCAAAACTATTGGAGGAATTCCATCTAGACCTGCAGCTTTGTTGGTTGGCTAATTGTCTTGGATATATTTTATGTAGGTCTATCTAGTCTGTATCTTTATTGGAGTAATTTTGGGAAGAGTCAAGTTCTTGTACAGGAACATTCTCGCAAATTTACTCTATGGTAGAATATCCGGCAAATGCATTGGCAAAAATGTTAGTTTTTTCACCCCTGTCATTGACAGTGTTTCCGTCTGAAGATTGTAGTGGGGGAATGATTGATAACTTAAAGTTACTACTGGAAGAGTTGAGACTTGATCAGGATTATGTAATATTTTATAAAGTAGATGGATGCTTGGTTGTGAAGAAAGTTTGTTTTGGTTAGATTTATTACTTCTTTTGCATGGTTCCTAGCAATTTTAAAGTGATTGAGAGATGAGGTAGATTTGGACTTTAAGTAAGAATTATATGCTTAAGACCTTTGGGTCGTTCCTCTACCACTACTGCTGCCGAACCATTTTGGGGAGTCCAATCTTTTAGCAAATTGTTGACAGGTTATGAACAAATCCACATCAACTTGTATTAACAAATTTATGTGGGACTGGGTCGAAGTGATACCAGTGGAGAAGAAAGACTGCCATTGAATATCAGCTACTTAATTTCTAAATCCATCCCAGTCTGCCCTATCAAAGTGACATCTGGTCACCCTGACTGGTTCAGAAGGGATATGTTTGGGGAAACTGACTAATGAGGCTTTGATGAGAAAGTGGTTGGAGGAACCAGGTGGTGACAGTACGTCTGTCCTATACTGATCTGAGTTATTCTCTCCGACAAGGAGAATATGTTTTCGCCCCTGTTTGTTTGTTTGCCTGTTGGCAGGATTACTCCAAAACTTAAATGACAGATTTGGACTAAATTTGGTGCGTAGATAGCCCGTGTCCCAGGGAACAATCAACTTTTGGGACCAATCCGGATCGTATTACAGATTCTGGAAACCCCTAATCAGGGATAAGGAAACCTAACCCAAAATGAAGAGTGGTTTGGAAATTACATTGCCCTTGGTGAGATGCGCTCCACTGAATGCCTCTCTAGTTTGTCAGGAATAGGTCCTAGAGACAGACACTGTGGTTATGATTATCTGGTACTCTGGTTGGTTTTTTACCACTTGCCTGAGATTTAACGATTCTGCAAACAGCTCGCATTCCAGACCAGTAGGCCTATCACCAGTCCTGGCAGAATAAAATAACCATTCTACATTATGGATGTTAAAATGACCCAACAGAGTAATTTCAGAAGTAAGGGTAAGGTTAAAGTTGGTCAACTGTGTGGATATGGAGTCAAATACGCTAGGTTGTGATGAGGTATTGGAAGAGCGATAAACTATACAGATATATTTACTTATATTAAGGTAATTTAGTTCGTATAATCTATCTATTGTCAGACACTTTAAACCCGTAAGGGGTGGCCAAAACAAATTGCCTCCATGTCGCCCTGTCCCCCACCATTTCACTGCTCCCAGCTTACACACCCCTCTCTCATATACCTCTCTACTCCATCCCTTATCTCATCCTTGGCCTCCCCCTCGCTCTCCCTCCCCACCTCACTCACATACACTCTCCTCGTCAGTATCTCGCTCTCCATCTTCTCCACACGGCCAAACCACTTCAGTGTGTTTCTCCTAATGCTTCCTATCACAGCCACATCCACACCACAATGCTCATTCACTTCCTCATTTGTTAGTCTGTCTCTCCATGAGACTTCAAATGCTTCTCTCAGATAACACATCTCCACCGCTTTCACTCTTGACATGTGTCCCTCTAACAAGGGCCAAGCTTCACTTCCATACGTTAGAGTTGGTGTCACAATACTGTCATGCAGTAACTTCTCCTCCTCCATGTTCACTTCCCTGTTTCTTATCACTGCTTTCAAGAACAGCAACCTTTCTTCCCTGTTGTACTCTTTCAAGCACTGCACCCTCTAAACTTCCATCCTTACTCATTACATTACGCAAGTACTTAAACGCACTCACATTCTCCATATCCTCCCCATCCAATCTCACTGTACATTCACTGACTTCACTTCTCTCGAAGACCATCACTTTACTCTTCCCTACATTTACCTTTAGATTCCGTGTCTTAAACACTCTCCCAAACTCATCTACCGAGCCTTGCAGCTCCCCTTCGCCTTCACTTAACAACACAGTAACATCTGCAAACAACAGTACAGGGAGTTTCCACACACTGCCCTCTGTCATTGGGATAGCCCAACATCCACTGCCCTACCTTGTATCTCTTTTATAACCCCATCCATATATAGACTGAACAACCATGGAGGCATGACATATCCAGGTTTCAGTCCACCCTTCAAATAGAAAAATTCACTCATTTCACTATCCATGCGCACTGCAGCCTTAGCACCCTCATACATACTCTTCACGGCATTCAACAAACTTCCCATTTACTCCATACATTCTTAATACTTTCCACAATCCTTGTCTATGCACTCTGTCATATGCTTTCTCCAACTCCATGAAGGTCGCATAAAATTGTTTCCCTTCTATAGAAACTTTTCTACTAAAGATCTGAGAATGAATATCTGATCTACACAACCTCTTCCCTTCTTAAAACCTCCCTGTTCTTCAACTAATTCCTCTATTATTTCCTTAACTCTGTCTATAAGTATCCTACCATATACTTTCCGTATTACAATGAGAAGACAAATACCCCTAAGATTACCACACACTTCTTTTCGTATAATGAGTAAACAAAATTAGTGGAAATGAAGCTGATTGTGTCAACTGCTTATTGTGATTTAATGATTATAGCAAAAAGTGCCACCCTAGTTATGAAAGTTAGTGAGGAAATGGTAACCAGGAAAACTATGTGGGGATAAGTCAGTAGAGGGAGAAATTTGAGTTTCTGTGAGAAATAGGGCTAGAGGGTCTGTAGATTCAAGTAAGAAGTGAACAGAATTTAAATTGGTATTAAGACACAGATGTCTGTAAAATATAAGACTGAACCTGTTCTTCACTGACAAGCATGATTTTTGGTGGGAACAGCTGCTGCTGGAACAGTCACATGATGACAACCAGGACAGCCCTGTGTTGCCAGCCGTACCTTTTTTCTCTCTCCCTCTCTTATTTTCAGCTCTGTCGAGAATAAGATAAAAAAAAATAAGCTTCATTGTAATAAACCTCTTGTTGAATTGATCCCTCTTTTGCTGAATTTAAATGTCAGGAATCAGAGAAAGTATAGAAAGATCAATGCATCATAACTAACCTCATTGCTCATAAAAGTCTCCCTTTAGCAGATGAAGGTTATTTGGCAGTAGCAAGAAGGGGAAACTCAGTGCATCATTATAATTCACCCCTCAGCCCAAATAAGTCTTCTCCACTGTGTTTTACTTAACATCAGATTGCTTTATTCAGCCTCTGAGTTCTCCTTGCATAATGTAGTGGTTATGTAAGGCTGTGTCTATCCCCTCTCTCAAAAAAAGTCTTCAAATCTGAATAAATTGTCTGGAGGTAGCATGAAGAAAATAACAAGACATTATAGCTGTTAGAGGTCTCTCCTTTACTGACAGTAGCAACAACGGGATAATGAATGAGTCATTGTGCTGAAAGGGTTAACCACGTCATTAACACGGCGTATTTACCGCTGTAATACAAGACATCACCACATGATTTTGTTCAGGTAAAGAAGGTCCGTGACTGTGAATATTAATTAATGTTGCATCTACCCCATACACTGGCAGCATCTTCCCTAAGCAGTATAAATTTTTCTAAAGAGAGCAAGGATAAAACAGAACGACGTTTATCACAGTTAGGTCTCTCCTTATAAGAATATAATCGTATGTTAGCAGCAAGAAGGAAATACAGAATGCATCATCGTAGTAAACGAGTTAACTGGAGAATTAGCCTGTGTCGCAATCATACTAACGAGGCCATATGAACCCCAACCGTTTTTCATTTGGCCAGATTGACATTTCAGCTGGACAAAAGAAAAATCCCTCATTTGGGCGGGAAAACTGACTTCATTTGTGCGTTTTTTTTTTTTTTCATAGTTTATTGTGAGTGGACCGTGTACTTAATTTGATCGGGGGAAAAAAAAAAATCTTTATTTCTGATGGTTACTAATAGTCAATGTACCAATCCTTTAAAAGACAGAAGAGTATTTTATACCATTATTGAAAAATTAAATAAGGATTCAGACACACACCAGACTTTAGCACCAGTCGAGCAGGGCAGTACTCCCAAGGTGGATGGAAAGCTGATGACAGGGAGAACTGGAGCTCCCGTTTCATCAGCCCTCGGGACTAGTTCATGACCATCCCCCTTTGCTGAACTTTTTCAGTGTTTCAGTTACACAGAGAGTAGGTCAGCATGATCTCCAATACAAGTTTCTCTAACTGTCAACATCAATCTACAGGCACAGTACACACTACACTACCTTTTCAAAATTAAAGAAAAATGACGCACTACAACCATGCCTCCTAGTCCCCGGGGGGGGGGACCATAAATGCCCCCACCATCCGCCCCTTTCCCGGTGATGACTCAACACGCCTGGAGCCACTGTTTGACTCACTTCTTCATTTCTGCAACATTTGCTGCCTTTCCTCTAAATTTCTCTCAGTTGAACACCACCTCTCCTTCTCTAAACCTCATCTTCACTTCATAAAAGAGACTCAGCTGTCTGAGGCAACTGACAACAAAAACTTTTCTGTATCCTCCTTACTTTCTTTATACTCATTTCAAAGCCAAAGGTGGCTGTTGCGTATATGTACACAACGATCTATCTTGCTCTCGTGTTCCTGAACTTGATTCTTCTGAATTCTCTGCTCTCTGGCTTCGACTCTTCCGTCATTCTCTGACAAAATATATCTGCGCTGTTTACTTATCTCCTAATGCTACTGACTATCAAAAATTCTTTGACTATCTTACTCCTTCAGTGGAACACATTCTATCCATTTCTCCTTTCTCTGAAATCTCCATTCTAGGGAATTTCAATGCTCACAACCACCTTTGGCTCTCCTTTCCTTTCATTGATCCACCTGGTGAACAAGCCTACATCTTTTCTATCCTTAATGACCTAGAGCAGCTTGTACAGCACCCTACCCGTATCCCTGACCACTTTGGAGAGAGTTCCAACATACTTGACCTATTCCTTACAGCTAATCTTTCATCTTACACTGTTAATCTTTTCTCTCCGTTGGGCTCTTCGATCATAACGTTACTTCCTGAACCTGTTATGTAGCTCTGGTATGGTCCGTGGACCCTCCAAAGAAACGTCGTCTGTGCCACTTTCGAGCTGCGGATTGGGAGGCCCTCAGGCAGTACTTCTTTTACTTTCCCTTGAATGATTAGTGCTTCCATGGCTGGGAGCCATATGAGTGTGCCTTGCACATTACGGAGGTTATTCTCTCAGGCATGGAAGCATACATTCCCTTCTCATAATATCCTTTGACTAATGCAAGAAAGCCTTGGTTTAATCACGCTTGTTCTAATGCTGTCCACAACAAGGAGAGGGCCTTTAAAAGGTACCAGTGCCAACCCACCCCTGAATCACATCTTTTTTATGTATCTGCCTGGAATCGTGCTAAGTCCATTCTTCGCTCTGCTAAAAATAATTTCATCCATGCTAAATGCTCTCAACTCTCTAACTCGAATTCTTCCCGCTCCTTCTGGCACCTTGCCAAAAACCTTTCTAACAACTTTAGCTCATCATACTTCCCTCCTCTTTTCTGTTCTGATGGCTCTGTAGCTATTTCTTCTACAGAGGCGGTAGCTCGATCGGTAGAGAGTTGGCTTGCAGTCCCGTGGGACCCAGGTTCGAATCCTCGCTGGTGCAGGGAACAGTTTAAGGATTTGAATTTCATTAAATCAGGCTTTCCTGATCTACCAGAAGACCCGGCGACATGTCGTAAAAATAACCCCGCTAATACCAATACACCAGTCCTGTATGAGACAGCCCTAGCATGTATTCAATATAGATGGTGGGTGTTAAGCGCCGAAGTGGTGACATGTAGAGGTGTATGGTATGTAGGAGGACGACTGGGCCTTGATAGCAGGCTGTAAAGCCTATGCCCAGAGTCGGACACATAACAAAAAAAAAAAAAAAAAAAAAGATAAAGCAGATCTCTTCGCTCAGACTTTCTCCTCCAATTCCACCTTCGACAATTCCGGTGCAGTTCCTCCATCACTTCCCCCCTCTGACTTCCTCATGGCTGACATTAAAATTTCTTCAGCTGATGTATTTTCTGCCATCACTGGCCTCAATACTAACAAGGCATATGGGCCTGATGGAGTCCCTCCTGTTGTCCTCAAGAACTGTGCTTCTGTGCTTACACCCTGCCTAGGTAAACTCTTTTGCCTTTGTCTTTCAACTTGTACCTTTCCTTCTTGCTGGAAGTTTGCTCTCATTCAGCCAGTCCCAAAGAAGGGTGGCCATTTCCATTCCAACCCTCTAACTATCGTCAAGTTGCTTTAACATCCTGTGTCTCAAAACTTTTTGAACCTATTCTCAACAGAAAAATTTTAAAGCATCTTTCCTGTCACAACCTTCTTTCTGATCGTCAGTATGAGTTCCGTCGGGGACGCTCCACTGGCGATCTTCTCACCTACCTTTCAGACTCCTGGTTATCCTCCTTTCGGGACTTTGGTGAAAGCTTTGCCATTGCACTTGACATCTCAAAGGCTTTTCATTGAGTCTGGCATAAATCTTTAATTTCCAAACTTCCCTCTTATGGTTTCTTTCCTTCTATCTGTGCCTTCATCTATAGCTTCCTTTCTGGTCGTTCTATAGCTGCTATTGCAGACAGCCATCGTTCTTCTCCTAGACTAGATCTATCAAAATTTTGTGATCCTCAGGGCTCTGTCCTATCACCAACTCTCTTTACTTTATTCATCAATGATATTCTAAGCTGTACATCTAACCCTATCCACTCAAACGCTGATGATTCCACCCTTCACCTTTCCATTCGGTTTCTGCAACATCCATCTCAGCAGTTACATCAACAAACAAGGGATGAGGATATGGCACACCTAATGTCTGAACTGGCTCGTATCTATGACTGGGGTAAAAATAATATTGTTTTTAATGCACCGAAGACTCACTTTTTACACCAATCAAACCGTCAAAATCTTCCACAGGAGTACCCACTAATGTTCAATAATATCCAGCTCAATCCTGCATCATCTCTGAACATGCCTGGGGTTTCATTCACTCGTGAGTTAACTTGGAAAGATTATATAGCATTTCTTGTAAAATCTGCTTCCAAGAGTTTAAGAGTGCTAAGCCGAATCCGTACCTTTTTTACCTATGCACAGTTGATGACTTTATAGACGGGTTTTATCCGCCACTGTTTAGAGTACAACTCTAATGTGTGGGGACTCTTCCCACATACAGCTCTTTTCAGTAGAGTGGAGTCGAAGGCTTTTCATCTCATCAACTCTCCTTCTCTTACTGGCTCCCTTCAACCTCTGTCTCTTCGCCACACTGTTCCTTTATCTCTGTCAAACGAACATGCTGAGGCTCTATCATTGACCCAAGCCTCTGTTTAGTGTTGTTTGCTGCTTGGTTGCCGAGCCTGGTGGTGGGGCTAAACCTGCTGAAGAGCCCATTTTTACCCTCAGCTTGGAGAGTGCAGCACAGTGGCAAAGCAATCTGAAGGCCAGGTAAGAGCTCCCAAGTAAGCTTTCTCATCTTAATCCAGAGCAGAAGGAGGGGCTATTGAATTTAATGTTGTTATTCCCCAGTGTTTTCAGTGACTGTCCATGGCGTACAATCATCATGTGTCACGACATTGACATCGGAGATGTTTCCGCTGTTACACATCTCCCATATCATGTGCATCCAAGTAAACTGCTAAAGCAAGAACTAGATTACATGTTAGAAAAGAAAATAATTGGTCCGTGTATCAGCGAGTGGAGCTTCCCAGTAACTGAAGTCTGATGATACCTGTAGGTTCTGTGCTGACTATAGGAAATTGAATGCCTTCAGTAAGTCAGACAGTTATCTACTTCCCCGTGTAGATGCATGTATTGATAGTATTCAAAACTCAGAATTTATCACTAAACTTTGCATGCTTCGTTGTTACTGGAAAATCCTCTGACTGAGCGAGTCAAAGACATATCTACGTTTGTAACACCTCAGGGGACATTCCAGTTTGAAGTTATGGTTTTTTGGGTT
>JAGKTI010022356.1:0-15293 GCA_018397915.1 Birgus latro | reverse complement strand
AGCTTCCTTTCTAATCGTTCTATAGCCGTTGTTGTAGATGGCCATCGCTCATCTCCTAGATCTATCAACAGTGGTGTTCTTCAGGGTTATGTTCTATCACCAACTCTCTTCCTTTTATTCATCAATGACCTTCTAAGCTGTACATCTAACCCTATCCACTCGTACGCTGATGATTCCACCCTTCATCTTTCCATTCGGTTCTCGCAACGTCCATCTCAGCAGTTACTTCAACAAACAAGGGACGAGGCTATGGCATACCTAATGTCTGATTTGGCTCGCATCTCTGACTGGAGTAAAAATAATCTTGTTTTTAATGCATCAAAAATTCAGTTTTTACACCTATTAACCCGACACAATCTTCCACAGGAGTACCCACTAATATCCAGCTCAATCCTGCATCATCCGTGAACATACTTGGGGTCTCATTCACTAGGGACTTATAGCATCTCTTGCAAAATGTGCTTCCAACAGATTGGGTGTGCTAAGCCGTCTCCATACCTTCTTTACCCCTGCACAGTTGTTGACTTTATACACAGGTTTTATTCGCCCCTGTGTAGCGTACAACTCTTATGTGTGAGGAGCCTCCCAATATACAGCTCTTCTCAACAGGGTGGAGTCAAAGGCTTTTCATCTCATTAACTCTCCTCCTCTTACTGGCTTCCTTCAACCTCTGACTCTTCCCCGCACTGTTGCATCTTTATCTCTTTTCTATCGCTACTTCAGTGGTCTCTGCCCCTCCGAACTGTCTGCTTGCATCGCTCCACCTCTACGACGGGTGGTAGCACCCGCCTAGCAACAAACTCTCATCCCTTTTCTTCAGCTCTCTAATGCAAGATTTAACCGTTACTCCCAGTCCTTCATTTATGCAACAGGTCAGCTCTGGAACTGTCTCCCTCCGTCTATATTTCCTACTTCCTATGATCTCCAGTCTTTCAAATGCAGTGTTTTCCAGGCATCTCTATATGAACGGACACACACACACACACACACACACACACACACACACACACACACACACACACACGGTCTAGATTAAGTGATCTAAGGGAGATCCGGAGGCGCATATTCAGGTTAAAATCATTGTCTGGGAAGTTTAGCTTGATAAATGATAGTACTTTTAACTAGCTGATCAGAATCAAAACAGCTCTAAATACACCATGCTAATGTTGTATTACTAGAGAGAAGTGAAATATGACTACATGAGATATCAAGCCCGGTTGTCACAACAGACGATGCTGCTTTAAGCCCAAACTGTCGTTAAAGATACTTCAAAGAATTTGTTGCAGCTGTGTTTTGCGTACTGCGTAGTTGACCCTCGTGCGGTGTGGTGCGGTGAGGATCTGTCCCTTCTCCCCTTTGGGGCAAAGATGCGAATGAATGTGTTTGAATGGATGAGTAAATTGGAAGTGTGTTGACCTGTCTCGGCTACCTCCCTTTTCTTGGGGGAAGCAGCCTAGGTATGTAGTAGTAGTAGTAGTGTTTTGACTAGTTTTATTATCAATACTTAAAAAGTAACAATTTGTTAGTGAGTCATCTTTCTGCAATAGTTTGAATGAACACACACACACACAAAATAATTAGTGCTGGAACATCTTGAGACAACTAATCTGCTAACATGGCGACTTGCGTCAGAGCTTGAGTTACCATACCTCACTACCGACTGGCCTACCTTTTATTTTTTTTTTTATCTCTTCCTCTGTTCTTCATCAGAAGGCTCTCTGATTTGCCCTCCTACACTGTGTTCTTCGTACAGTCTTACACTCTAGGACGTTTTATCAAAGTCTGTGACGTTACGTGCCTACTATCATTAAGTCAGGGCAACTGAACTGCTGCTTTCAATGATGGGAACATATTCAAGATGCCTGTATAAATCTATCATGTTTGGGGAAACAATACCAGCCTCTTTTTTGCGAGCCAGCAATTGTTTGGCTACCATGACTTCCTCTGAGTTTACCTCAGTTTATCGTGATTTGCAATATCTGCTAATATGGCTGCGCTAAGGAGTGATCTGAGGTAGTACTGCATGTCTGAAATCCCTTAATTAGCTTAACATTTACACCTGTGGAAAGATGATCAAAGTCGGCTGTCATTCAATGTAGCCATGGAAATAACTCCCATTTAGATTACTTTTAAATAGTCGGGTCACCGCTTGCTCCTAAAGCTCAATCAGCAATAAATCATCCATACGTCTCTGTTTCCGATGTTGTCTGGAGGCTCTGGGATCTGATAAACTTCGCAGTAGATTTTTCTTGTTCTGTCCTGAATAATGTAGCACAGCATTATTGTAAGCCACTGCTGGAGCAAGGTCAACGGTCTCCTTCAGAAACTTGAGGAAAAAATCCGATACAGACGAGGGAGTAACACGAACAGCAGACACTGAGTCGGTATTTGCATAAGATGTAGGCAGTCTCGTTGCTAAAGCAGCTCTAATGGTTGAGGTATAATCAGTGACTGCAGGAAATACTCAAGCACTGCACTAGCAAATAGTAAAGTAAAACCAGCGGACATCTGATATCTCTGATAGTTAAAGAAGTTTGGAGATCTACAACCCTAGTTATTTGGGTTCCTGGAAATTTATGATGGTTCTAGAAAGAAATTCACACACACACACACACACACACACACACACACACACGAAAAAAAATGTTTTTCAGAAACGGTTTTGCGCGTGTGATACAAGAGGGGGTTTAATGTGCTTAGCAATTGCCTCTTGTTGCTGTATTCGAAATAGGGGTTACGTATCCCCACTCAGACTTTGCTTCCATCTGTCCTCATGATTGCTGCGCCCTCTTAATACTACGAGTAAACCATATTCTAAGTTTTCAATTTCATTTACTTCCAATTGCTTTTGAATTTATGGTGTAAAGAAATGTTCCTCAAAACTGATACACTTAGCTGCATGATTCTGTGTCGCTGACAAAACTGAATCCTGTTGCAAAGGCAGTTTCCATATTAGCTGGAAGGAGCCCATAGAAAAAAATGAATTTTTGCTCCCGGTTCACAAACTTTTGTGTCCGAGTACGAACCCCTACTCTTAACATCGTCTTCAAGTCTACACACATCGTATGTCAGGACTAGCTTACTGGAGTTAATCTTGATGTTAATGGATTAAATATTCTTTTTGTAAAATTTTAGGGGACTGTCAAAACAATAGTGGGCCTGAAGCTCAACTAAATAGGATCGAACGACTCCACTGGGAAAAGGCATTTCAATAGTCCTATACTGTAGATAGAGATATACTGTTGTCATAGAAAGATAGATAAAAAAAAGCAACAAATGTGATAACCCATGACTACAACACCTGCGTTAATCATATAAAAATCGTAATGTCCATAATGAACAGTTTTTGTTTTAAGAATGTAAGAGCAGCCGTCCTACCATATACTCACTGTGGCTTTGTATTTCCCTGTGTGTGGTGGTGGGGACAGGTCAGGAGCGGTTCACGTGGATGACCCGGGTGTACTACAAGGATGCGCAGGGCTGCATCATCATGTTCGACCTCACCAATCGCAGCTCCTTCCTCAACACCCTCAAGTGGAAGAAGGACGTCGACTCCAAATGTACCCTTGACGACGGCAGCCCCATCCCCTGTATGTTGCTGGCAAATAAGGTACGTCCCCTGTATGTGAAACGAGGAGGTGGTCGAGTGGTTAGAGAAGTGGTCTGCGATCTGAAAGGAAGCTAGTTCAATTTCAGACTCCACAAGACCCAGTGACAAGTCATAACCCATCCCCACTCCCAGCTAATAGCACAACGTCAGTCCTGATTAAGACAACCTTCGCGTTTACTGGATATGGATTGTGGACCGTGGGTGTTAGCTCCAAAGTGTCCAGAACAGGACACATTAAAAATGAAACTGTTTGGTCAGTAAAGTTTGTCCCCCTATTATATTGCATCCAGCTCTCGCCATGGACGTCACTTATAAATTCCACCCATCTTCACATGTCATTACTTCAGTGCTAATACCGTTTGCCCATACTGAATACATGCTAGGGCTGTCTCACTTAGAACAGGCTTGACGGCATTAGCGGAGATATTATTTTTTATGACATACCGGTAGATCTTGTGCAAGATTATTGGAGGCAATTTAACGAAATTCAAATCGTCAAGTTGTTCTCTACCCCAGCCCGGGGTCTAACGCACTTCCTTTCAGACAGCAGATCACGTTCCTGTTCACTTGATCAACACATCCCCCCGTGTGTTACTGGACAATAAGGTGTGTGTTATTCATCAGTATGTTGTTGGTTAGTAAAGTGTGTTGTTGGCCAATATATTATCGGTCAGTACTGTGAGTTGTTGACAACAGGTTGTTGGACAATGAAGTGTTTTGTTATCCAGTATGTTGTTGGCCAGTAATGTTTGTTGTTATTCCGTATATTGTTGGTCAGTAATGTGTGTTGTTGGCCAATATGTTGTTGACCATTAAAGTTTGTTATTAGCCAGTGTGTTGTTAGTCAATATCTCGTAGGCCAAAAAGGTGTGTTGAGCAACATATTATCAGGCAATGATATACAGATAAGATGGACGTATTGTCGTGCGTTTAGGACACTTTTTAACGCTTCTTTTTCAGCGCATTATCTGACTGTAACATTTCAGACTCACAGTGCAATTTACAACCCCTAATAAGACAGCTTCTATGTATCATGAAGAGTTAGAATAATTTCTCACTTACACTGTCATGAAAGTTTGCATGCTTATAGACATTGACTAGTACAACTTTCTACTATACATCTATGAGCTACATTGGCCAGGTCAGGAGTCAAAAGGTCATCAAATGCGAAAACGGTGAAACAGCTAAATCACGACTATGCTCGCGCGAAACGCTAAGGCTCCGAAGATTATGAAGCCAGGGCCAAGATTCTTGGAAGGAACGTTGCACTGAAGAACCTCCATACAAAAATGGCATTTAATGTTGAAACTCACTTCATGGCACTGGCAGCGCCTTCTAGAAGTTGTTCCGTTGGTGGGCCATTCTGCGATTTTCAAGTTCCCTAGCTCCACAGTGGGGGGATGGAATCGAATGAAACTTTGCATACTTACAGACGTTAATGAGTGCTATATACCCAGGGGGCAAAAGCCACGTTTTCTAGTCAACGAGATGGGTTTTATATAATGTTGTGGTTTACCATTTTAATCCTTGAACCATAAGGAACAATATCCAGATGCACAACCTTGGAACCAACTACTGTAAGCTGGGAATCCAAGATGTCGTCCAAGATGGCTGCCGATCCTATCTATTTAACTATATGATGACAATTTGTCAAATAAACCGTATGTCATCTTCTTTCAATGTTTTTAAGTCCTTTTATATTTGTCTTTAGAATTAAAAAAAAATGATTACAGTATTTATATTCGAAATAAAATATTTTACAAATTTCATTATTTACTAAAATGAATAACTTTGTATTCTTTAGAAAGTTTACATTTTTTTTAATGCAAGAAAGAAGGAATCAAAGGCCAGGAGCCCGCAAACCGTTCCTTCCAAGAAAAAAACAAAAACAATACACCTGGACACACTTCGTTTGAAAGATTGGAGATCATAGGAAGCAGGAAATACAGACAGAGGGAGACAGTTCCAGAGTTGACCTGTTCCATAAATGAAGGACTGGGAGTAATGGTTAACTCTTGCATTAGAGAGTTAGACAGAAAAGGGATGAGAGTTTGTTGCTAGGCGGGTGTACGCACACGTCGTAGAGGTGGAGGGATGCAGGCAGACAGTTCGGAGAGCAGTGACCACTGAAGCAGCGATAGCAAAGAGATAAATATGCAACAGTGCGCCCATGAGACAGAGGCTGAAGGGAGCCAGTAAGAGGAGAGTTAATGAGACAAAAAGCCTTTGACTCCACCCTATTGAGAAGAGCTGTATGTGGGGAGCCACCCCACACATGAGAGTTGTTCTCTACATAGGGGCGAATAAAACCCGTGAATAAAGTCAACAACTGTGAACTGTGCAGGGATAAAGAAGTTACGGAGTCGGCTCATCTCTTGGAAGCAGATTTTACAAGAGATGTAATATGATCTTTCCAAGATAAGTCCCGAGTGAATGAAACCCCAAGGATGTTCAAGGATGATATAGGATTGAGCTGAATATTATTAAACATTAGTGGGTACTCCTGTGGAATTGTGTTGGGCTGATAGGTGTGAAAACTGAATTTTCGATGCATTAAAAACAAGATTACTTTTACCCCAGTCAGAGATACGAGCCAAGTCAGACATCAGGTGTTGTGATGCTATATTATGATTATGGTTCGAACTCCTCGTGAAGCAGTGGAACTAATTATTGTGGGAATATACCAAAGACGGTTCAGTCAGTTGTAAGCAGTTCATCCTAGAAAGCACACCTGCCTGTATTCACAGAATAAAGGAAGCTTGGAAATCACGTTTGCCTGCCCTTGGCTGGTGGCAGCGGTAAAACAATACTCAAGTATTATGTCCGGCGAGGATGACAAACAAACTACTCTGGTGCAGGAGGTGGCTCTCGCACAAACTTTTGGGGATGATACTTCTCCAGCTGCTTTCCGAACATTTGCTGCACACAACGACCTTGTGAAGACAGCCAGCGAGATGCAGGGAGTGAGTACGTGGAAGGACCCAGCATACTGGGCCGTTGTGTTACGACTACAGTTACGGGGAATGACATCTACATATGTGGAACACTAGGCAATACTTGGAGCCGATTGGGTCAAGGAGGATGTCACTATTATGAAACATTTAGCAGACAGGTATGTCACGGGGGGCGCAGTCGAAGTACGGATCTTGAGGTTCGAGGAGGCAGTGCAGCAACGTGGAGAGGAACTTGGTGATTTTATGACTAGGCTGCAGCAGCTGGCAGGACAAGCATTCTCGGGAGAGCCAGACAACATAATCCGTAAACGAGTGATTTGGTGATTTCTGGATGGACTAAGAGATAGGGATATTCAACTACAGTTGATCAGGGAGAAATGGATGGAAACTGACGAGGAAGTAAAATCATATGTCGAGGTACTGAGGATCGCAGAAAATACCCTGTCAACGAAACGGGCAACTAGTGCTACTGGACATGGGACGGAGAGGCGGAATGAAGCAGCGTGTAGTGTCTCAGCACAAGCAGCGGCGGAACATTCAGAAGAACATCGAGGGAATGAGCAGAGCTTGCATGTCGCAGTACTTCGGACAGCTGGAAAAGGGAGCCCCCAAACTACCATGGGCGGGCGCCGGCAACCATCTGCTGCTGCTCGGCAAAGGGTATTCCAGTGTTTTTATTGTTCTCAGCCACATCTTGGGGGTTGGGCCACATGCTACAAATGACTCAGGGAGAATCCAGGCTGGAAACCATCCACTTCCTTGAAGAAGACGGGTTTTCAGTGAAACCCGCCACACTCCAGGGTGGCTGACGGGCAAAGCTGGGTAACACGTTTCGCCGTCGGGTGGTGGCAGTGGTACACACTGAATGGATGGATCAGCAAAGGGAGATCAAACATGAACAACTTGACCAGTTGTTTGCACACATACCCAGTTACATCCCGGTTCAGTTGCAGCAGACAGATTGCAGGGCTTTAGTGGACAGTGGCAGTGATTATTCATTAGTTAGTTATGAGACTCTAACTGATGGGCAGGTAGAACAATTAATACCGTGTGATGCCAGTGCATATAGTGTGTGTGATGAGAAAATCCCAGTGATATGTGAGGTATTTTTGGGTGTTTGTATCAGTGGAGCATACCTACCTAAACATAGATTTGTGGTGGCCCGTGGACTGGTGACAAACATAATCCTTAGAATGGACTTCTGGGCACGTGTTGGGGGATTTACCATGAACTTGAATGACAAAACACTGCACGCAGAGTCTCTGAGTGTCTGTTCCCTTGGGGTCTGCTTCTGATGGGGGACTGATTCATGGACGATCGGGTCAAACAGCGGCTATCATAGCAAGGGTAAAGCATAAGGTTGTCATACCCCTCTATACCGAGGCGATGGTTGGGTGTACGGTGGAGGGGTCAGGTACCAGGGGAACAATATCTCATTGAACCACTGTGTCTCGAAGGGGCGACGGTGGTACCTGCCCGATGCTGTGTCACGGGATCTGCAGACGATTTGTATGTACGTGTGGCGAACGTAGCGAACAAGCAGGAATTGCTATATAAGGGGGAGATCCTCGGGGTTTTGGAACCAGGTATTGATGTATCAGACCCGAGGCAATTAATGATAAAGAACAATGAGCACAGTGATCTTTTCTGGGCGTAACGTTTGGGAAGGAGTTGACGGAGGCACAGGAAGAAGATTTGAAAGGGATCATTCAAGAATTTCAAGATGTCTTTTACACTGGTGGCGCTTTGCCATTAGTACGTTTTGGAGTTGAGCACTGCATTAGAGTTGACCCACGGGCTCCACCTCTGGCTTCACGTCCACGAAGATTGTCTCCACACGCTGAGGCAGAGGTACGTAAGGATTTGGACAAACTTCAGGAAATGGGGGTTATCAGAAAATCTAACAGCCCTTGGGCAGCTCATATTGTTTGTGCCCGACGCCAGGACGGAAGTCTACGACTAGCAATAGACTATCGGGAGATCAATAGAATACCCCAACCAGTGACCCTCCACCCTATACCAGTCATCGAGGATCTCCTCGATAGACTGGGAACAGCGAGCTTCTTCTCAGTGCTCGACGCCAAGTCTGGCTATCATCAGATGCCCCTGAGTGCAAAGGATAGTGCGGTTTTGGCCTTTGTGGTACCCTGGGGACAATACGAGTGGGCAGACAGAACACCTTTTGGCTTGAAGGGAGCTGGGTATTCTTTCCAACGTATGATGGCCACCATACAGGCATCTCGAAATGAACGGATCTTGAATTTGGCTCTCTTTTGTATTGTTTTGTATTTTTCTTGGAAAGAACGGTTTGCGGGCTCCTGGCCTTTGATTGCTTCTTTCTTGCATTAAAAAAATGTAAACTTTCTAAAGAATACAAAGTTATTCATTTTAATAAATTATGAAATTTGTAAAATATTTTATTTCGAATATAAATACTGTAATCATTTTTTCAATTCTAAAGACAAATAATATAAAAGACTTAAAAACATTGAAATATGATTACATACGGTTTATTTGACAAATTGTCATCATGTAGTTAAATAGATAGGATCGGCAGCCATCTTGGACGACATCTTGGATTCCCAGCTTACAGTAGTTGGTTCCAAGGTATGCATCTGGATATTGTTCCTTATGGTTCAAGGATTAAAATGGTAAACCAAAACATTTTATAAAACCCATCTCGGGTATATAGCACTCATTAACGTCTGTAAGTATGCAAAGTTTCATTCGATTCCATCCCCCCACTGTGGAGCTAGAGAACTTGAAAATCGCAGAATGGCCCACCAACGGAACAACTTCTAGAAGGCGCTGCCAGTGCCATGAAGTGAGTGTCAACATTAAATGCCATTTTTGTATGGAGGTACTTCAGTGCAACGTTCCTTCCAAGAATCTTGGCCCTGGCTTCATAATCTTCGGAGTCTTAGCGTTTCGCGCGAGCATAGTCGTGATTTAGCTGTTTCACCGTTTTCGCATTTGATGACCTTTTGACTCCTGACCTGGCCAATGTAGCTCATAGATGTATAGTAGAAAGTTGTACTAGTCAATGTCTATAAGCATGCAAACTTTCATTTAATTACATCGAGCCGTTGGAGAACTAGGGGAGCATTTATGAAAACTGGTACTGGTTGCTAGTGAAGCTTAGGCCAATCTTCACAGGGTTGCCACTCGAAAACTAGAGGGGAAGGAAATGGATGGCACACTTCTGATAGGGAATGACCTCAAGATTTTGACTAAAGAAGTCAGAGCTTTCTATGCCCATTAGTAATGCTTCTACAGCTCAAAAGGTGAAAAGTAGGACAAAAGCTGGTAATCGGCCGTTTCTAGGCAACGAGTACTTGGCTAGCAACCAAAATCTTCTGGACACAGCATAGGTCATAGGCTAGTCATTGTGTCCAGGTTTGGTGGGAATCGGTCAATTCTGAAGGGTAGAAGTGGCTGCCACAATTAAACAAGAAAAAAAGTATACAATGAAAAAAGAATGAAAACGCTATTAACAATATGGGTAGCACGGAGCTGGCCATTAATTTCATGGCTAGAATTTACAGTAAATTATTTGTGGTATTGTCTAGACTCACTGCCTTGCAGAAACCGATTTTCTTTTAGTATGGTAGTATAATCAAGTCATACTTTTTCTTTACAATGCAATATATGGAAATCGAGTTGCATTAACCGTTTACTAGATGATGACAGCACTTCAGGCTTATACTCTGGCTTGAGTCACACGATTTTATTTAAAAAAAAAAATTGCTAATGATTAATTACAAGTACAGTGCAAAAAATATTTATTCTGTATATTCGACCAGACAAATTGCAATGGACGAATTCCTCCCCCCCCCCAGCTTGTATGAAGTTTGCGTAATAAATACTATATTACACGGATGACATTCTCAACCATAACGGAGATACAGTCACTGATGTCCCCACGGGCAAAAATGATCTTTTGTAATAAGTCAACAGCAAATTTAGCTTCGTAACGGTGGAGAACTTGGTATAGCATTTATTATTCAAAAAATGCCCCAAAATTATATCCATATATTTGTCAAACTTATCATCCCGCCATGCTCTGTATATACTACCATCATAACCATCGTGGTGTGTGTTTCAGTGCGACCTACCTCACCGTCAAGTGGACCAGCTGGAGATTGAGAAGTTGTACAAGGAGCACAACTTCACAGGATGGACGGAGACATCGGCAAAGGAGGGTCTTATGGTTACAGACTCCATGAGGTCAGTTTACACACCAATTGCCATTCCGTACATAAACAATCTCTTAACTCCTTAAATCCAGTTAAGTATTTTTTCCTTTCAATCAAACTACCACCAGACGATTTTTATTCAGTTTTAGATATCTGTTATTGAAGCTGTTTATGAAGGACAATTTTCACAAATCCAGTTCGAAAGGAATTCCTGTGCTGAATAGAGTCGTCTGAAAATGGCAAGACCCCCTTCCCCCTTTGATAGCTTATTGAATGCAGTCGACAAAAGCGCTTGTTCCTTTTTTTTCTTTTTCAATACTTTTGTGTTCTTGCTGCAGGGAAATAAAAATCTACCTACTTTCTATCTATCTGTCTAGCTATCTGTCTATTTATCTATCTACCTGTCTATCTTTCTACTCTTCTATACCCAAATGTCTTTATCTTGGAAAAGGTGAACACAAACATGCCCTCATGTCATAGCATCCTCTGCCATCAGGGTGCCTACCTCATCCCCTTAAAAAGTCTGCAGATGAAAAAATAAAAGATGCGCGGGTGGGAACTGGGAAGATCTTAAATCCCTAGACACCCTTCCCACTGGATCCGCCACTCACGTCTATTTTTGTCATCTATTTTTGGTACAGATTTCTGGTGGACGTGATGATGAAGCAGAAGGACGAGAGGGACAACGTGTCATCGGAGTCATCCCTGCAACTCACCTCAGACGACCAAGAACCCGCCAAACCTTGTTACTGCTGAGGGACCCGAGGATGCAGCATCGATGAAAAGCCTAATAAACTTCACTGTGCATCAGAGTTGTATTTTAAGTGGCTTGGGAGACCTCGTAACGCCTTATCTTTAGCGATTTGTTATGCATGTTACACCTCAGTATCCTCTTTTACGTTGTTGTTGCAAATTATGCTTAAATTAAAGCTCTATAAATCACATCCAGGAGAATGTAAAGGTGTACTGTGCAAAATAAACCTCTTCCTCAATGACCAGGTTTGCATATAACGCCCCGATATCCTCTTGTGTATTATTGATGAAAAGTTTATCGATATTAACGCTGTAAAAATAGGTTCCAAGAGTATGCTAGTTCCTTCAGTCCGATTACTATTTTATTCTTACTGTTTCCAGACAATTCTATTAGACTCAGGATATACTTTGAAAGTGAGGGGATGGACAACATATTAGCCCTTCCACAATAAGAAATCTTCGCTAATGTGGATGAAATCGGATGGAGGTAGACAGAACAAGCTTAAAGAATTATGTCACCAGAGCTAAGGTGTTTAGGTATAATATATGCTAAATAAATCGCCAAGGAAGAGGAGCTACGCAAGTCTCCTGTGCCGTTTAGAATGCGGCCCTCTCATACAGAAGCTTGAAGTCAGCATGCCGTCAGCGTGGTTCAGTATATCACCAATTACTAACTGCTGACTCGGGGGATCTGTATTCTCGTCAGCTAAGGACGCTCACTAGTACCTGTCCCTTTGTTCCGTTTGTTTTCATCTGACGTCACTGGACCACTCCTGCAACTTAAATACTTAGTCATTTTGCATTAAATTCGATGACCTTCAGTTCTGACACAGGAATTAATATACTTGCTTCCTATTCAAATTAACTCTCCGGTCTGACTACACCTGGCCATAAACCAAACTAGAAGGGGTTTGGGATCTTTTTTAAATTAGAACAAACGCGCTATGCTTTATTTGTGCAAATGGTTAGTTAATATGGTCTGGTAGGTTGTTTATGCAGGCTATAGTGATATCGAGAAATACGTAATAAGCAGGCGAAGACTAAGGTGGCTAAGGAAGAGGTGCTAACCAGCCTCACTTATGGACGAAAAGATCCCAGCACTGGAGTTATTACACAACATGAACCAGTATTCTTGGCAGTTAGCGAAGCACCCTGACGCCTCTTCCATTGCGATTTTTTGGGAGGATATGGCTGGTTAATATCCTTTTTGTACGTTATGTACACAGGATAAGGCGAGATTGAAATGATTTATGTAACGCAGAGGAGAACAATAAGATGTAATGAACAAAATAAATCACTTAGGAAAAGGTGTTAGGGAGCTTCCTCAACCGACGAAAATACGGACCATTGTCAGACAATCAGCCGCTGCCGTAGGTAGGTGTGGCCCTGTTGCTCACGTTCTCCTGGGGCTAGCAAGCCTACAAACACCTCCTCCATAGCGACTTATTTTACTTAGTACACCTCACTCTAGGACGGATCCAAGAATATTTTGGGTGTTGTCCATACCATTTTACAAAGTAATGAGGGTTCGCCATTGCCTTTCCACTAATAAGAAACGTTTATTTACTACATACAGTGTGGTTTGTATCATATTTGTGAAGAAGTAAGCATTAGAGCCAGTAAATTATGTAATGCAAGTATGTGAAGTACTGTTCACTATCTCAGTGTGATAAATCCAAGGTATTGCCCAATCACCATGGACGACACCCCTGGATACTATTATCGTTTGTGATGTTTATGTTTTTGTAATGGCCACATAGATTACATAACATAAAAGATATTACTGGAGTTCTGTATGCAGAAATCAGTTGATACGGCAGATGTGTTAGTAAGCTCCCTAAGCTGACGAGAATACGGATCGAGGTGTGTGTGTCCAAGATTCTTTAGACTTGTTGGTGCTGAATGTGAACACAAGTGTTAATATGATTACCATAAAACTGAGTGTGGAAAATGAAGCAAGTCTCCATCATCATCATTATCATCAATGCTTTGTTCGCTCCTGGGAACTATGTGTCAAAGGATGGTCCTTACAGAACCACCTTGAGTCTGCTTTGTCTTCACATACCTCTCTAAGTCTCTGAGACATTCACCTTCTTCCGTACTACGTATGGTCTGCCACTTCCAACATTACCTTCAATCTTGCTTTAGAAGACTTTGACACGCTGTATTCTATATGTGCCTTCTTTGACTGTGGATCTTGACTTCATCGATGTCCGTCGTACCACCTTTTGTTTCTTCGCCTCTGAACCAGCAGCCGCCTCTTTATCCATTTTTCATCACCCTGTGTTATCTTAGACTGTTCCAAATACCCCCCCCCCCCTTCGTCACAACTTACTGGTCCCTGTGCACCATTCCGTCATCCCTATACACTGTTGTTGTTTTTTTGCTCTCTATTTCCAATCTTTCATAAATCTACCCCATATCCCTACATTATACACCATCCAAAAACAAAGAAAGGTTAGTCTTAAAGAACATTCACCCCCACATCCTCCCACATCCTTTTTATTTGGCTCCTAACATGGACTTGGAACTATTCGTTCAACTACTACCCACGTAATCTCCATGTTAACTCAGTTCACACTTGATGGCTTCAGAGAGAAACCACGACCATTAAGAGCCACCCTAACATGAACAAAGCTTATGACACATTATCAAAACACATCCAAATAAATAAACTCAGATGCGAACGTGGAAGGAACTTGCAAATAATGGCTGGCCAACTTTCTCAATCTGCCATGCCCACGTTGCAGCGCAGCCCCTTACACCATAACACACTCGCCTCATTCACTACACTATCAAATTACGTTCTTCCTTCAACATAACCTCAACAAAAGACCTCGGAGGAACCGGCTGAAGTGGCCGGTTTCCTATAGTCCACTGGGTTTATGACCAGATGAGCCTGGGGTTACAACAACAAGAATAGCAATAGTTAATCTCGTCATTAACCTCCGCCTACTCCTCTTCCTTGACCTCACTTTTCAATCTAACCTCATTCTCAAACTCCTGTGCAGCCTCACCCATTGCCTGCAACACCTCTTACCACGCTTTGTCCATCCATCCTGTTTGGGCAGATATTTCGTATAGAGATGAAGGTCCTGTGGGCAGATCACATAATAAGTGCAGTGCATGTCCACTGGAAACGTATTAGAAAACATCGAATTTCTGTGTGACGCCCTGGGTACACCTCACGAGAGACAGAGCCCATTTCTGTGATATAGCTGACATATCCACCGTGGAGGTCAAGCACTCATAGTCTCCGTGCGTGTACTGTTCATACTGGGTGACTGCGGTGGAAGTTACACTCACTCACACCTGTGGAACAATGATGGTAAGGTTCGCATCCCCAACCATGCTTTGGTGGGTCCGTACTTGGCGTTACAGTTGATAGGCAAACGCGAGTCTCCAACTGATGACTTCTACAACGAGCCTGAAACCTCTATACTGATAAAATCCCTTCGTGGACTTTAATGCCTGGTCACACTAGTTCTGATAAGTAAATAGTTCTCAGCCCCAGTGGTGATGTGTTTTCCCTGATATCTTGCACTGTAGGGACTTTTTTCCCCTGGTCATAGCATAACAGTTTGTAAAATCTTGGTGCATGATAGTTGTAGTCTCTCTCTTTTTTTTTTTTTTTTTTTATTGGAAGGCGGTTAGGGATCGCATTTATTAAGAATTTTAACCAGTACAATATTATCACAGATCGCTTTGTTTTTCGTTTTCTGTCACCTTTGTAAGCACTCTGATTTGGCTATGAAATGGTTAGTGGCTATATGAGTGAAG
>JAGKTI010022355.1:0-15293 GCA_018397915.1 Birgus latro | reverse complement strand
ACCAGCTCTCACTTCTTCACTCAGACACTACCACAGCTCTCACTCCTCACTCGGACACTACAAAAGCTCTCATTCCTTCACTCAGACAGCACCAGCTCTCACTCCTTCACTCAGACACTGCCATAGCTCTCGCTCCTCACTCAGACACTACAACAGCTCTCATTCCTTCACTCAGACTGCACCGGGTTCACACTGCGCCCCGTGGCTGGTTTGCTGTCCTCGCGAGACTTTCTAGCTGGGTTGGCCTTCCGCGTCTTCCACTCCACCCAGTACATCCGCCATCCCAGCATGCCCCTTTACACCCCCGAGCCGGACATCTGCCACGAGCTGCTGGGACACGTGCCGCTCTTCGCCGATCCCGCCTTCGCACAGTTCTCACAGGAAATTGGACTGGCTTCCCTTGGTGCACCGGACGAGTATATTGAGAAGCTGGCCACGGTGAGTTGGAGCTATGTGTGTTTCTAAACTGACTCGTACCAGAGCCACGATGACCGAGTAGTTAGCATTTTTAGCTAAGAAGTTGCCGGCCTGATAGCGAGAAGGTTTAGATCCTGATGAGGGCAGTTGGCACTATTTGACTCAGGTGTCCTTCCACCCATTAAGGACAGGTGGGTAAACTGTGCTTCTGAAGTAACACCTAGAGGAGATAAATGTGCTACCCCGAATGATGCAGTGGTCTTGTATCCAAGGTTAGTAGGTAAATAACCAACCATAGGCTGAGGGAACTAATTTACGGAGATGAGTATTGCAACTAAGAGTTCGATCGCGTCTGCACCCGCCTTACCTTACCCTTTGCCGATTCTGTCTTTGCACAGTTCATGCAGAAGATTGATTTGTCCTCTTTTGGTGCACCAGACGCGTTTATTAATGCATCGTGTGCCTTTGTAAGCTCGCTTAGTCTTGTTATCTCATTCATATTGCTGAAACACATACCACTCTTCGCCGATACAGCTTTTTTCCTGGGGTACCAGACGAGTTTACTCGGAAATTGAGTTAGTGTGGTTCTGTTTAGTTATGGGTCTCCCTTTTAACTCCGGGCCCGGTTAAGGTGATGATAATGATATTATATTCATATTCCGCTTCATTTCTTAGAAGCCCAAAGGAAGAATCTTTCATATACGGTATAAGCTAATAAATCAGTGAGTTAACTAATTAGAGAAGCCTTTATATTAATTTCAAACCCAGAAGGAAACCCAAGGAAAGAGGATTAATACTACTGCCTTGAGCTGTTGAATATATTACAGTACAAGACATTCGCAAAACAAACCGTGACTTAAACTTTCTACCTGGAATTCTAAATAAATATTCTCATTAGCTCTTCAGAAGGCAAGAATATGGCAATGTGTTACCTGTGTGTGGAATGGGACCTTGTGAGAAAGGATTGGTCACAGGATCATCAGATGTGCCATTATGGTGCCAGTTAAACAGAAGTAAACTGCCTAGCTTAATGACAGAGCAAAATGTCAAACTATCTAATATACATAATCCTTCCTTTGTCACAGTGTTACTGGTTCACGGTGGAGTACGGAATCTGCCGCCAGGACGGGGAACTCAAGGCTTACGGCGCCGGTCTGCTGTCGTCCTTCGGTGAGCTGGAATACTGCCTCACTGACAAGCCCGAACTGAGACCCTTCGACCCAGCCAAGACCAGTATGCAGAAGTACCCCATCACGCAGTACCAGCCTGTATACTTTGTGTCAGAGAGCTTCGAGGACGCCAAACAGAGAATGATGTGAGTGCAGTCGGTTTGTTATCACCTGACAGAACTGGGCCATTCCCTTAATTTCAGTATCAAATCGTGCTTGAATTAAATTTAATTGAGCCTTACCTGTGAGATACGAAGACCCTCCTTGGGTTCTGATCAAATCATCTCTCCAGTCTGACTACACACAACCGTGATTGAGCATAAAAAGGGTACTGATCTTCGTTGAGCTATAGTAGATAGTGAGAGGAGTGATTTAAGAATTATGATATACTAACACGTGATATGAGGAGTTAACTGTGAGAGCTCTGTTTTTAAAATTATGGAATGCAACAGAAGAACATGTGAAGTATTAACAGTGAGAAAGATGGTTTACGAATTATGAACATAAAATGGTGTGGGTAGCAGACAGTGACAGGGATGAGTCAGGAATTATGAAATGCGACCAGAAGGTGGTGCGACAAGTAGAGAGAGGGTTGACCTTAAGACTAAGAAATGGAAAGAGTCGATGATTAGAGGATGTGGTAAGAAAATTAAATACTGATAGATGATGTGAGTAGTAGACACTGATAGTGATAAGTCTAGAATTATGCAAGTACAAACTACCTTCTTTAAAGTACATTTCAGACTTTTCTGTACAATTTGCAGTCACTGTCCCCTGATCCCTCCCCATCCGCTACAAACCCATGAACTCACTTGCAGTCTCGTCTTCTCTTGTATTTCACTTCACCTTAAGCCGATACGATTTTATTCATCTAAGAGTGAATCATAGAAGCCTGAGAGCTAGTTTCTGAAGTAAATGTCTCCTTTTTTCCAGACAATTCGCCGCCACCATCCCCCGCCCCTTCGCCGTCCGCTACAACCCGTACACTCAGTCTGTGGAGATCCTCAACTCCAAGCCCCAGATTCAGATGCTCGTGAGGGAGATCAACTGCGACGTACAGATCCTCACCGACGCCCTACTGAAATTCCACTAAAGAAAGAAGATATAAAATTGAATCTCATTGTCCTGTTTGTCTCAAATTCTGTGTATCTCCGTCTGTTCTGTCTATATCTGTCAATCTTTCTCATCGACGCCCTGCCGAAGTTCCACTGAAGAATAATATATGAAATCATTATCATATTCCTGTCTGTCTGAGTATATGAAGTCATTCTCCCATTCCTGTCTGTCTGAAAAGATAAAATCATTCTCATACTCCTGTCTGTCTGCCTGTATCTCTATTCACCTGTCTGTCTACTATATTTATATCCTATACCTAAGGTTAAGTCTTGTGAGAGGTAGACTTCACAAAAGCAAAGACCTCCAGGCATCTCTGTCCCTACTCATTAATGATAACCTCTCTTGCATCACATATACTAGCATAATCCCTACTTACAATTTTCTTTCTCATTCTTCCCCTTGGTCTAATTCTTTTTTCCATGACTTGTGATATTCGAATTATGTTACGGCAATTTAAAAATATTGTTGAAGTCAGTTTTCTTTGTGGAAGTAATTTTGCCTATTAAATTACTTAACACAGGATTATTTTTAGCAGGATGCATACTAGAAACTACTTAGATGTATCCGGATTGTTGTAGTGTAATTAATTGATGATTTTCAGCCTCCCATGATCCTCTCTGCTGAAGAAAATCGTCTGGTCTTAGCCGGAATAGAGTACTTGACTTGTCCCAGCCATGAGAGGGCTAATGGAACCAGTATTAACCTTCTCATGATAGGGACAAATCTAGTATTTCCTTCCAGAGGACGCAAGACGATTCTGCTCAGATGAGAGTCACAGGAGCCTGGAAGAGTTTAATGATGGATTCTCAGATTTAAAAAAAAAAAAAAAAACTTGCAGGTTGTGCTGAACTGTACTGTACATATTTTAGTAAAATTTATAAAAACCACTAACACTTTCCTGTGTTCAGTCGACGTTAAGGTAAGGACAGGGCGTATCCAGGATTGTAGGAGAAGGGGTATTTCCAATGGGAAAATTATTCGGCCCAGATTGTTCAGTGGGAGGGTAGAGGGGAGTGAATGAGAGAGAGGAAGGAAGGGGATACAAAGAAATTAACTTATGATTCTGCCTGGACCCCCCTCCATAATTCTTTTTGAACGATTTCTGGAATGACTTGTTAGACAACATGTTATATCCACTGGCGAAGGAAAAACGTGAGTGAGGAGGGATTCCAGGCATTAATAAAAAATGGATACGTCCTTTATAAGACATGCAAAGCTGGGGCGATGCTGGGTAATTTTAACATTCCTGTAGCCTCCCCTGGATTATCTACAGCAGATTATGACAACACGGGAAATATTACTATCCCACTACCGTACCACTTAACCTTT
Source organism: Birgus latro (assembly GCA_018397915.1). NCBI lineage: Eukaryota > Metazoa > Arthropoda > Malacostraca > Decapoda > Coenobitidae > Birgus > Birgus latro. The sequence goes on along the minus strand of JAGKTI010022355.1, from coordinate 11,262 downwards.
ATAGCATTAGCATGTAAGGTGGTAGAGGGCGCCAGGAGCAAATTGGATCCATATTGGTCAAGGATCTAAACCGCTTTCGGGATTTAAAATAAAAAATCATACCCAACTACTGTAACCAAAAATCTGTTTTATGTTTCTTCGCACTTTCTCACCTTCACATTCACTCGTTTGATTGCGAAGTTTTTCATAGCTGTGTTAATGTAGACAAAATATAAAGTCTTATACACAATTTCAGCCTCAAGCAAGCTTGTGAATATGAAATCAGACACAAAAAATCGGTAGTTTGGTTTTAAAGAGTTTAGCGACTGAAGAACTTTTGTTTAGTTCTCATTCCAACAATTTTTTCCTTAATTCATGGACCCGACCTCACCCCAACCTTAGGTGGGAAAAAAGAGGTCAGGATGATGATAATGGTGAGTGAAGGCAAAGGCATAACCGAGCAATCTTACGCAGAACTAAAGCTCCATAAATTTTGTTAATACGACCCCTGGTGCCCTAGTGTTGACAAGTATCATAGCTGTATACTGTTGCTTGTGTTCCTTTGTTGTGTCTTTGGCTGTGGTAGTGCAATACAGTACTGTATCGTAATCTACACATTATAAGTGCAAATTATGATGCCTTAAACCCCAATATAGCTAGTGTTCTTAGTTTTATTTCTCCACCTAATACATAAGGATATACAGTAGTGTAGTGACTGCTGTCCTGAAATATTAGTAAGTACTACATATTCACAGAAATTTGTTTGACGTTTCTACCACGTTTTGTTAACCTCAAGCCAAGGAATTATACCTCTAGGGAAAACAGTACATTAATACATGTAAGCATTATATAAATTTTATTAGGCTTGATTAAAAATAAGAAAGGGATGTGTGAAGCAATGTTCGTTCACAGTGTGGACGCCAGATGGTGACAGTTCAAGAAGGTAGATGCGAGCCGTGACTGACATTTGTATCGAACCAATATCCATAGAATATGTTGTATCGAACAACCTGAGCTGAGGGTCGAGTGCCTAAAGAGACTCACTACTCTTCATAACGGCAGAAACTTGTATATTATTCTAGCAGGAGTATACTTGTGTTGTGTGAATATCCCTTCTAACTCTGCGTGTTTGAACCTTCCTGTTGGCGTCCATTGGAAGTTTCTTATTAGGAGATTCCTTCATATTTATCAAGGAACGATTACAAGATAAAAATACGATCTTTCTGTACGCATTGCACATCTTCTGGGACCTGGATAAGGTAATGTCTACTGTATAAGTTGCTGTTTTTATTTCCTTTGAGGAGGGACATAGACGATGTCAGTGTACGCGATATTTTATTCAAGATAATTTTGAATTCTGAATGTATAATTATAGCAGATAAATGGTAGTTGCACCATCCCATGAATTTGTATGATTGTGTGTGTGTGTGTATGTGTGTGTGTGTGTGTGTGTGTGTGTGTGTGTGTGTGTGTGTGATACGACGCCAAATTTTTTACCATGTTTCTTAGTCATTATTATCTCAGCTTAAGTTAATACGACACTTGCTGCATGCCAAATCTGTTGTGTGGGACTGACATTAATGGTTTATGACTTAAATAAGATAAATTTTATTATTACTATTCAACAACATACACTCTACAAAGACTATCATAATACAGAACAATACCCACTCATTTTCTGTAAGAAATAATTATAATTACATGTACTTAGCACTGATAGACAATAAAGGCACAAAGTAGAATGAGTTATTAAACCATAATATTTGAAAAATTCGTTTAAATTTCACATACAACATTTAAAGACACGCGGAGGCGCTAGGTTAAAAGAATAAAAATAAATAAATAGCATGTAACAATGAGAACACGAGAGAAAAACAGTAAGCTAAAGATCCCTGAAAATATTGAAAAGCACAAAAACCTTTGCACTAAGTAGAACACACACGTATATAGGACAAGTATACGTGTGTAAGAGTGAGAAAAACATGTATCAAATGGTTCCTGAAGACACTGAAAGGCACATAAATGCACTAGGTAAAAAGCTTACACATCTACAGGATATGTAAACATATAGCACATTTGAGGAAAACAGACTACTGGTCCCTGAAGACGGATTGGTCAGGGGGGTACTGGAAGGCTGGGGCTGGCTGTTGGTATTGCTGTGGCTCTGAGGTGTACTGGGAGCTAGCCTGGGTGTACTGGGGAGGCTCTGGCACATACTGGGGAGGCTCTCGGGCGTACTGGGGGGGTTCCTGGGAGTAATTGTCTTCTGGTTTTGGCGGGGGGATGATGTATAGGTCTTCGTTTACCTTCAAAGAATAATTAAGTTGGCTGGTGTTAGTAATTATGTTTTTGTGTATCTCTCTCTCTCTCTCTCTCTCTCTCTCTCTCTCTCTCTCTCTCTCTCTCTCTCTCTCTCTCTCTCTCTCTCTCTCTCTTAGTATTTCTTTTTACTCTCTGTTTCTTCATCTTTTGCCATCACTCTATTTTATAATTAAGCCTGTCACTTCAACATCCTCCAACTCCTTCTCTCTCTCTCTCTCTCTCTCTCTCTCTCTCTCTCTCTCTCTCTCTCTCTCTTACCCTGGCCTGCTGTGAGATGGTGTCGGCGTCGCACTTCACGTTGAACCACCACTCACAGACGCGGTTGCCCTGGTTGTAAATAGTGCCGTTAGGACAGAGGAAGGACTCCATCAGGCCGTCCGTCTTGCAGTAGTGCCACACCTGGAGGGAAAATGGAGATAATTATGGGAGAGAAGAGAGGGAGTGGAGGAAAAGGGGAAGAAGTGGGGAAAAGAGATGACACAAAAAGAGGAATAGAGGGAGGGGTCATCCGTCTTGCAGTAGTGCCGCATCTGGAAAGTGGAGATAATTATTGTAGGGAAGGAGAGAGAGAAGGAAGTCGTGGAAGGATGGGAAGAGGAGAAAGAAGGAATGAAGAAACTGGAGAAAAGAGAGGAAAGCAAGTGAGGGATAGGAGAAATGAAGTACTTAAGTAGGTCGTCCATCTTGCGGTAGTGCCACTGCTGGAGACAAAGTGGAGATGATTATGGGAGAGAGAGAGAGAGAGGAGGGGAGGATTAGAGAAAATGGAAGAAGGAGAGGAGACTTAGGAAGGAAGGATAGAGAGAAATATAGGAAGAAAGGGAAAAAGGAGGGAATGTAGGTAAAGTACTCCATCAATTAATGCGTCTTGTCATGGTTAAAAAATAATACAAATGGAAAAATAAGAAAAAGAAAAGGTAGAGGTCATTAGGTGGGTAGAGAGAGAGGGGGTACAAAAAGAAGGAGGGAGAGGAGGGATGGACAAGAGTAAAGGGAAATGAGGAGGGAGAGAAGGAAGGAATGGGAAAGACAAGAAGAAAAGGAGGAGTTCTGTAGTAATCCCAGACGTGGGGAGAAAGTGGTGATCATGAGGTGAAGGAACGAAATGTGCAGAAAAGATTCACCGATAAACAATGAGAATGAGTGATTACGGGAAGAATAGAGAGGTGGAAGAGAGAAAAGAGAAAGACGAGAAGAAGAGGAGGACAAAATGGAGATGCAAGAGGGGAATAGGGGAAAGGAAAACCAGTAAAGAGACATAATGAAAGAGTCTTAGTGCAAGAAGAGGAGTGAAGCGAAGAAAAAGAGAAGGGCAAGGAGGACCTGAAGCAGAGGAAAGAGAAGAAAAAGGGAAAAGGAAAGGAATGCAAGTAATGTAAGAGGAGTGCAGTAAAGGCACACCTTGGAGAGGGGAAAGAGACAGTTAGGTGAGACAGGAAGAGATGTAGAAAAAAAACAGGATATTAACATAGAAAGAGAAAGAGAAAGAGAGAAGGCAGGAAACGCTGGGTACAGGAATATGAAGAAGAAATTGAGAGATAATAAAGGAATGAGGTACAGGAGAGAAAGAAGAAAACGTAGGGAACAAAGAGAAACAGACAGACAACTAGAGGGACGGGCATACAGACAGAGGGAAAGCGACCATTAAAGAGAAAAGAAGTCGTGAATGGAAAAAAGAGAGAGCGTGAAAGAGTAAATAACACGAGAGAAAGAAAACTAAGTGTGTGAAAGCGACAGAGAATGGAATAATGTTGAAGAAAGAGAGAGAGAGAGAAAGAGGAGGAGGGGGGGGGTGGTATTCAGACAAATAAAAATAAAAATTATTATAAGCAGGCGAGTAACAATACACTCTGGTTCTAAACAGTATTAAACTAGGGCGTGATGTATGTTAAAAGATCAAAATAACAGCAAAATTAGCATAAAAACTACGAATATATTTCAAAGCATCAATAAACTCTGACTCATTCAGTACAGACATTCCTTTTTATTCTTTTCCACTTTTTTCAAGTCTTAATAGAAGAAGCTTTCGAACTGGTGTGGTAGCAGTAACTTTTAATTCCTTCACTACCAGGAAGCTCTTCTAAACTTTATAAAATCGTCTGGCAACAGGAAACATCGTAATTAACAAAAACGTCACGTGATGAAAATGTTAAAGGAACAACAGATGCAACTATATCTATTTAAATAAAAACAGACGCGAGATAAAGTACCAGGTAAACGTAAACAAATGAAATATAAATGACAGTGCACGAGGCTGTCCGTAAATAGCGCTCCCCTAGAAACTCACATGGTTGTATCGTATGTGTCATGGGGACGGCTCAGTCTGTGGGTGTGGGCGTGGGTGTGGCAGTGGGAGTAGGTAATGAACAAATGATGAAGGATAGACATTAATAACACTGACTGAGCAGTCCTTGCATCACGCGAGAAATCACACGGACGCCTGGAAGAGGAGCGTTGTACATGGACCACGTGATATAACCATTTCACTCCAATGACGTATTTTGTATTTTACTTTTGCCAACTGACGATTTTCCCTTTTTAAAGTAGACTTTTCAACAGGGAGCTTTAGATACACCTTTCATTATTTTCTTGTAGTATGTGCTTTCCTACTATTTTTAACTTCACCTGCTCCTGATTTTTGTCCAGATGTAGTTTATTTCACATAGGACAATGGAAACAAAAAGATAATACTGTGTACACGACTCTACATCCTTTCCACAACACCTCTTCATAATTAGCATCACATTTTGTTAATCTATTTTTACAGTTGAGCATTCAAGATGGAGAGATGACAATTTTAGGCCATATTTGAGTAAAAGCACTATAGTAACAGTATGAATAAACTGCAAAAATACTCCACCATATCGAAAAGGATAGTACAGGATCCACCAAAATTAATGTAAGGATTTCAGTTGAGTGGGAGGGACAAAAAACTTATCAGGAAGGTTTATACCAATATAACATTATTCTGGAATGTTTAGATTTCTTTCTACACTAAATATTTCTGAATCATATTTAAACTGGCCTGAGCGTTAGTGATATTTTTTACCTGTCTCAACAAAAAAATGACATCCCAACATTTTTTTCCCCGGGTCCTGTAGCAGCCAAACTTGCCACTCACCTGACAGAAGGCGGCCTCGTCAGCATAGAAGCCAGGTAGCTTTTCACTGCAGGAGAAACCGGTGTTGGGAACGAAACCTAGCACGGGGTAGTCCTTCCCTGGCTCACCTGTGCACAAATAAATATGGAGCTTAATTGATTAATTAATCAAAATAGACACAAACACCATCACACGGCAATAAAATGTAATTATCTCAGATATTTATAATTGATGTCTACGATTGTATCCATGGTAGTTCCACTGAGCTGTCATCATAGAAATGCGCAGAAACTAATTACCAATATCTATTATAATGTCCAAACTAAACCTGCACGTCTGTCAAAATAAAAGCCTTCACAAGTCAACACAGGGTCCCAGTGACACTAATCATCAACATTTACCATTATTTCTATGGTAGCTGATGTTGGAAAGGAGTCTAGCCGTAGTGACACTATTCACCCCAAGCAAGGAGAAGCAACTACGACTTCGGCTTGGGAGCAAAACCTCCCCAACCCACCTTGCCTCCAGTGAGGAGGATTTCGGTCAGCCAGGTCGTGCACCGTCTTCTGCGTGGGGACAGCTCCTCCCTACGCCTTTTTACCGAAAGGTAAATTACGCTCCGGCAGTCATTTCCCTACCCTTCACACTTACCGGAGACATTGAAAGCAATACCGAGGCACAAATACAGTACGATATATTTCCCCGGCTTGCTCCCTGTATATCACAGGCACAAAACGAACCTGTGGATCTACACAGTACAACTTTTGCAGAAAATGGATCCATACCGCATGAACTACACTTACAAATATCAGACAGCACCACAATACATGGGTATGTGACAGGTGCAACACATCCACAAACACTCTTCCTGTCATACCAAACGCATTCCCTCCTGCTCCCTCCAACAACTCCCACCCCTCCATTCACACAATCACCGCCATCACAACTCAGCCCCTGCTCACAAACACTTCACCTACAACACAGACACACACACTGGCCGCACACCGCCACGAACATGCAGCGTAAACATATTACAGCTAAATGTCGATGGCGTCCTCACTAAAATACCAGAAATTGAAGACTTTCATAACAAACACGACGTACCCATTGCACTTCAACAAGAAACAGAACTGTACGCACACACAAGACACTACACACAATCATACATCCGCACAGATAAAACTGATGGCGATGGAAGAGGCCCTCTTACTTCTATTCACTCATCCATCCTTTACAAAGACACAACACAGACAACACAGTCACTCTTCCAGAATGACATCTCATTTTAAACAGTCCGTGTCAAATCTGGTTACAAGCAAGAAATCGATTTTTTCAACATTTACATTTCCCCTGACATTCCCCAGACAGTACCTGTGCAATACAATCCTCAGCTCTTTCTTGTAACACAAACACCTAATTCTGTAACTGCCGGGTGCTCCAACGCAAAAGACATTGTCTGGTACGACAACAGTCAAAACAGCAGCCGGTGTCTCGACACTGCATCACATTTTATCTACATACATTTTCTGTGGCACCTCACCACACCTAGCACATTACAGTCTGTTCGTCCACACTTTCAGCCACCACCACCTGGCGTGCGGAACCCAAACTCCGTTCAGATCATCACTGTCATTATCACCATGGCAATAGACACCAAACCAGAGCGCTCACACATCACTTAAACTACCAGAAAGCAACCCGGACAAAAATCATCGAAGAACAGAACAACACCAGTACATTAAGCAACACATCCTTCACCAACATTAGCGTCGTATTACGAAATTTTACATCATACTTAACTCAGGCAAACACTGTTTTAAACGAGGCAACAGAAGACACTACAGCCCAAGCTTTTCACCGACGATGGTCGTCGGTCTGATACAACAATGCAATTCATTCAGATACAACTCCCCTCTCCCATACACGCAAGATACCATCACAAGGCTACAGCATTTAAACAATGAATTTGGCAACAAAAGTAGCGCAAAGAAAGCAGAAAGCTGTAAAACCTTAATAACAACGTTCAGCCACCCCACAGACACCTCTCAGCTCCACGAAACACTTAACAGTATCGTTAAGTCACAGACAAAAACCTCCAAGACCTATGCCGCCATAGTCTCCAACATCTAACACATTCTTTCTTACAAATAACAAGCAGACTTACTCGTAAACCACCACGCAAATAGAAAGCACTTAACACCAACACGGACCAAGTCTGCAAAACAATTTTCTTTACACAGGCAATCGTTTCTGCTTGACACAAAGTAACCCCCTTCACTCCAAAATTGACACTTAACATTAGTGTAAATAGTTTATACCTGTAAAAAATAAAAAAATAAAAACTGTCTTCACAAGTCAGTATCAAAATGCCAAGGACAAGATAAATAGTTTTTTACAAGTATGCCCAGGGAATTTTTTCACGCTTCTTCAGGTCACTGTATGCTTCTAAACAGCTATTAGTTTTCTATGTTTCCGGTTCTGGGTGTAGCCTTGATATTCCATTCCGTGAGGCCCAGCAGCCTTCCTGTGCGTATCAAACGGCATTACACATCTAATGTCCGTCCGTGTTGAACACAAGTTATCGCTGCCTCATTCATTCCTGGACCTGGGTGAAGGGAAGGGGGGGGGGATGTTATGACATGGAAGGTCTTGAGGAAGATCAGTAAAGACTTTTTTTTTTTACCAAGTTCAAATTGAACTTATTCCTTTCGCAGTTACTTTTCGAAACTGGTTACATGTTAGATATACGCAATCGTGAAAAGATGGGCTTGGAGAAAACTATACGAGATTTATCAGGGCGTCCTGGTACTAAAAAAATAGCTTTTTATTTATGTATCTATCTCTGTGCCTATGATTTCCAGTCTTTCATACGCAATGTGCTCAGGCATCTAGAACCGAACGGATCTTGAATTTGGCTCTCTTTTGATTATTTTTTCCAGGAAAAGCACAACTTGCAGGCTTCCTGTCTTGGATGTATTATCCCTTGCATAAAATTTCTCTCTCTCTCTCTCTCTCTCTCTCTCTCTCTCTCTCTCTCTCTCATCCTGGTACCTGGTATAGTATTAACGTCCTCATAATCCTCGTCCTCATCCTCATCCTGGTACTTCTTTTGGTACTTGGGCGGTTCAGCCACGTACTGGTCAGCCTGGGGGGCGGGAAGCGAGTACCTGGGGGAGACGAGGAGGGGGGGGGGGGGGCTGATTAGAGAGAGAGAGAGAGAGAGAGAGAGAGAGAGAGAGAGAACATGGTGTTAACTTCATCCTGAGTCTTTTTATTTTTATTTTAGTTCTCTTTAGTTAATTTTAGACTATTATATTCGTCTTAGTCCCTCACAGCAAAGGGATTAATGCAGGCTACAATTTATCTTGACTCTTCAGTCAGTAAAGTCTCTCTTAAGCTGAATTAAATCAGTCTAAAGGCAGCAAAAATAAGCAACAAAAAAGTATCATTTTAATGTAGATGTTAGCATTCTGAAGTCATTTTGAATTAGGATGGGCTATGTTACCTGTTATGGTTTGCATTAGATCTCTCTCTCTCTCTCCTGATAACACTTTTCCAGAGAACAGACATAGTCATCCCCTTCACTACGATGTAATATATTTGCTTCCCACTGAATGATTATATTCAGCTTCCTCTAGTTCCCTCACTATGCAAAGTCCTTTCTAAGCTGAAAAAATCGTCTGAGATCAGCAAGAATAAGCAAAGAAAGAGACGTCATGATACTGAGAGAGTTTAGACTTTATTCCAGCCTTTGCCAAACGATTTTATTAGGCATACAGATGGAGGAGGGGGAGAGAGAGGGAAGGAGGGAGGGAGGGAAGGAGAAAAGGACGAAAGGATAGGGGAGAGAGGGAGAGAGGAAGGGAATGGGGTAGGTGGAAGACCATGACACGTGAAAGGTTAAACAGTATAGGGAAAAGAGTAAAGGTTATAACAATGATGAAAAAATACAGAGATGAAAATAACACTGCAGCCTCTGTCTAGTGACAACAGAAGTTAAGGTTGAAGCTGACCATATCAGTTATATACCGTACTTACGCATGCATGTTTGTGTGTGTGTGTTTGTGTGTGTGTGTGTGTGTATGTGTGTGTATGTGTGTGTGTGTGTGTGTGTAACAATGGGATTGCATGTGCTTGTGGATGTTCTCTAAGTATATTTACATCTATTTACAGAGCTTATTTTTGTTTAGGTTATGTGTGTGTGTGTGTGTGTGTGTGTGTGTGTGTGTGCTTCTCTGTTTCTGCATCCTTCAGACCCCACTTACATCCGTGGGAATCTGGTTTTGAATGATGCAGACACTGATGTTCGTGAGGAAAATGACGAAGAAGAGAATAATAATAATGATTATAATAAAGATGATTATGATTATGATAATGAAAATGCTGCTGCTGATAATGATGATGATGATGATGATGATGATTATTATTATTATGATAATGATGATGATGGTGTTGATGACGGTGAAAATGGTGGTGTTGATGGTGGTGGTGGTGTTACTGGTGATAATAATGATAATAACGATGATGTTCATAAAAATAATCATCATCGTCATGAGGAGGAAGATTAGAAGGGCAATCATAATGATACTAACAAGGAGAGTGGAGGAGGGAGGAGGAGGAGAATGAGGAGACTAATAATGAGTGATAATGATAATGAATATGATGATAATAACATACAGTACATGACCCGATCAATGAATTTTTTACATATCTTCTGAGGTTCTAAAATAACGAAGTGAGATTCCAACCCACTTTATCAAAAACTATTCCGACTAACCTAACAAAATCAGCCATTGACGCAACTACGAACATTATCTGTTTGTCTGTATGTCCATCTACCTGTCTCTCTGTCTGTTTGTGTCTGTCTGTCTGTCTATCTATCTATCATTCTGTCTATCCACCTATGTATCTAGAGCATACCTGGGATTCTCCTGCTAGGGCTAAGGAGCTTAGGGGTGTCCCGGTACAGATGAGAGAACTGGGAATGTTCATCTGTCAGCCTGTCTTTCTGTCTATCTGTCTATCTACCTACCTTCCCATCTGTCTGTCTATCTATTTATTTATTTACCTACCTATCTATCTATCTGTCTGTCTGTGTATCTACCCGTTTGTCCATCTCTAGCTGTCAGTCTCTATTTACGAGTACATATCTCTCTGTTTATCTGTCTATCAATCTGTCTATCTGTCTATCTATCTATCTGCCTGCCTGTCTGTCTGCCTGTCTGTCTGTCTCTTAATCCATTGGTTTATCTATCTGTCTATCTAGCAATCTACCTATATCTATCTAGCAACCTACCTATCTATTTATCTATCTATCATACCTGGGATCCTCCTGGTAAACCTGGGTTGAGTCCCGGTACAGCGTGCCGGACCGGGAGTAGGGGGACTGGGGGAGAGGGGTCGCCGCCCCCACCCACATCGCTGCCACCACACCTGAGAGAGAGAGAGAGAGAGAGAGAGAGGGGAAGGGAGAGGGAGAGAGAAACAGACACACAGACAGACAGATATATAGAGGGAGAGGGGAATGAAGGATGGGAGGAAAGAAAAAAAATGTGAAGAGAGAGTGTCAGAATGTTGAATAAAAACAGAGAAACGTGTGCAATCCGATATAGATGGATAGATAAACAGATACAGATAGATAAACAGAGTGAATATCGGATAGATAGATGGGAAAAAGAGGGTTTGCGAGAGATTGGGAGAGACGAAAAGGAAAGAGAGAGAAAGGGAAAGAAGGTAGAGAAGAGACGTGTGAGCCAACAGGTTAGCGGAAAAATGAAAGGGGTTAAAGGAGAAAGAGAGAGAGAGAGAGAGAGAGAGAGAGAGAGAGAGAGAGAGAGAGAGAGAGAGAGAGAGAGAGAGAG
>JAGKTI010022353.1:0-15294 GCA_018397915.1 Birgus latro | reverse complement strand
TCTCTCATGTTACAAATCTGAACTCTACTCTCATATTTTAATTATTTCCAAGTATGATAACCCCTTTATTTAGCTACATTATGTCCTATTATCATAATTCAATAAATGCAGAATTCATTTATGTATATGCACAGTACAGTATACAAATTCCATATTTATGTTTATATACAAGCAAATCTATTATTCATTTTCAACCTAGGCTACAATAAATAACTTGCAAGCTGACTAAATATTTGTTAGTTTTCCTCTGGCTAGTAAAAAATTTTCTTAGCTGGTAAAATTTTTTAAGTACCCACCGGTGGCTGGTAAGATAAACTGTTGACTTTCAGCGCTGTTGTAGCCATAACGCTTTTCTATCTATCTATCTATTGACAGACGCCTCAATCCCGCACGGGGTGGCCACAAACAAATTGCCTCCATGTCGCTCTGTCCACCGCCATTTCACTATCACGCTCCCAACTCACAACCCCCCACCCTCACGTACCTCTCCACTCCATCTCATCCTCGGCCTCCCCCTCCCTCTCGCCCCCTCCACCTCACTCACATACACTCTCCTCGTCAGTCTTTCACTCTCCATCCTCTCCACATGCCCAAACCACCTTAACGTGTTTCTCCTAAAACTTCCTATCACGTCCACAACCACACCACAACACTCCTTCATTTCCTCATTTGTTAGTCTGTCTCTCCATGTGACTCCACATACTCCTCTCAAACAACTCATTTCCACTGCTCTCACTCTTTTCATGTATGAAAACATCTTGACATGGAGAAGTCCATATGTCGCTTTTTTCGGAATGGCTTGGGCCCCAATTAGTCCATTCTAGTGAGGTTTTACTGTATATATTATACCATTTGATTATTATAGTGAATGTATAATACAGTATAGTACTGCAATGGTAGTGAAAAATTGCTGGTGCCATCCGGACTAATGTCTGATGTATCGGAAAAAGTCTGGGATACCAGGAGCAGGTCCGGATGTCGCTTCTTTCGGAATGGCTTGGGCCCCAATTTGTCCGTTAAAGTGAGGCTTTACTATATGTATAAAAGTTCTTGGAAAGGAATAGTAATCTTCCCACTATCCGACATAATAGAGCCAAAGGCATGACCTTGTCCGGACAGTGGCCCTGAAGCTCCAGCACTTGTCATTCATGACTCTAACATAACCTAAATCAGAAAACCACCTACCTACCTCCCTACCGGACATGCATAGCACTTATTTAAGTTCCCCTTCACATAAATAATGCACAAAAAGGATGAATTAACTGAATTTTAACCAAAAAATGATGATATAGAGGTGAGTAAGGCATAGGTGCTCACAACTTGCCAGCAAGTGTAAATAAGTATCAGACATGGAAATCACTATGAAAATCACCCTTTCTCACACCGTATGCATTAAATAATGGACACAAAGCATGAATTCATTGAATTTTAACCCAAAAATGATGATTTTGAGGTGAGTAAGGCAGGGGTGTTCACGAGTTGGCAGCTTAGTGTAAATAAGTATCAGACGTGCCGGTCACTGTGAAAATCATCATTTCTCACATCTTATGCACTAAAATATGGGATACAAAGCATCAAATAAATAAATTGTTACCAGAAAAAGAGTTAGGTATGGCAAAGGTGTTCAGTGTTCACCAACTGCACCGGACATTCTTGACCCTAACCTCTATCTATCTATCTATCTATTGCCAGACGCCTCAATCCCGAACGGGGTGGCCACAAACAAATCGCCTCCATGTCACTCTGTCCCCTGCCATTTCACTACCACGCTCCCAACTCACATCCCCCCCTCACTCATATACCCTAATTTAAGTCCCCTTTCACATAAATAATGCACACAAAGTATGAATTAACTGAATTTTAACCAAAAAATGATGATATAGAGGTGAGTAAGACATAGGTGCTCACAACTTGCCAGCAAGTGTAAATAAGTATCAGACATGGAAATCACTATGAAAATCATCCTTTCTCACACCGTATGCATTAAATAATGGACACAAAGCATGAATTCATTGAATTTTAACCCAAAAATGATGATTTTGAGGTGAGTAAGGCAGGGGTGTTCACGAGTTGGCAGCTTAGTGTAAATAAGTATCAGACGTGGCGGTCACTGTGAAAATCATCATTTCTCACATCTTATGCACTAAAATATGGGATACAAAGCATCAAATAAATAAATTGTTACCATAAAAAGAGTTAGGTATGGCAAAGGTGTTCAGTGTTCACCAACTGCACCGGACATTCTTGACCCTAACCTCTATCTATCTATCTATTGCCAGACGCCTCAATCCCGAACGAGGTGGCCACAAACAAATCGCCTCCATGTCACTCTGTCCCCTGCCATTTCACTACCATGCTCCCAACTCACACCCCCCTCTCTCATATACCCTAACCTCACCTAACCTAAATCAGAAAACCACCTACCTACCTCCCTACTGGACATGCATAGCACTTATTTAAGACCCCATTCACATAAATAATGGGAACAAAGCACGAATTAATTGAATTTTAACCAAAAAATGATGATTTTGATGTGAGTAAGGCAGGGATGTTCGCCAGCTGACTACATAATGAACGTAAGGAAGAGACATGATTATTACTGAGAAAATCACCTTTTCACAGCCTATGCACTTAAATATGGGACACAAAGCATGAAGTAAATAAAATGTTACCAGAAAAATTATGATTTAGAGATGTGTAGGGCAAAAATGTTCACCAGTTGACTAAATAGTGAACGTATGTAAGAGACATGGTAATCAGTGAGAAAATCACCTCTATCACAGCCTGTGCACTCAAATATGGGACACAAGGCATGAAGTAAATAAAATGTTACCAGAGAATGAGGATTTAGAAGTGATTATGGAAAATATTTAGCAGTTGACAATGTTTTCTTACAGTCCATGATTGTTGTTTACCCCCACCTCTAAGGTTTTTACAGAGGTAATAATTGCTCTTGAAGCATGTCCAGTAATCCAGTGTTTAACTACACTTAATCCTTAGCACTGTGACTTATGATTATTTAAACAAGAACAAAAAGATACCGCAAACGATCGAACAGCCGTCCACTGTTCACAGGAGTTGAGACAGAACTAAGAGGAGAGGGGTAGCACGGGAAGGGAGCTGGTTGGCGCACACGGGAAATTCAAACTGACGCGGTCGGAAAAAATTGGATTTTTTCTTTTTTTGTGCAATCTTTGGGCATTTTGGGGTTTTGGCCATCAGCCTACGATGTCCAAAAAGTGAGGTCACTGGATAGTGGTCGTCCGGATGGTAGAGAGATTACTGTATTTTTTTTTTATCTTAATTTTTGTGTGTATTTTTTTCTATGGCAATTTCAATAAAGTTTGTAAGTCAGTAACCCGCACCAGTTCCATGACTCTAATACTGTACTATTTAGCTGCAAATAATGGGCAGGAATCGTCTTGCTTTAAAGTTGTTTGTCCCCAATTTTGAGATCAGTCTCTTTTCCATAATTAGATAATGAAGCACATTAATGGTTATCAATTGCTAGTTGTAAATCTGAAATTAACAGCTCCACATCTTTAATAGGAATTGATGCTGGGTAAAATGCATTAGTTTGCATTACCGGTACCCAGTTTTGATTGTTTAATGTCTGTAATAAAAGAACACAATAGTTATGAGAATAGCAGTCATCCATTTCCTAAATTGTTAACAAAACTTTCCTTTGTCTGACAATTCTTGCAGAATTTCATACAATAAATATTCCATCCACCCATCATCCAATCCTACGTTGCTCCATGAGGAGCGTAGTAGCCCGGGGCTAGGCAAGCTGGTCCTGACATTTAAGATGAGAGTGACCAGCCTCATTCATCCTTGAGTGGTATACATGAACAATAAACCCCAACCACCCCTTGGATATAAACCTTCACCAGCTCAATCTGACTGGAGCACCATAATTACCCACTAAACCACCACCACAATAAATGCGGAGGTGATTAGCACAAGCTAAGGGGGGTAGGGTGGGGGGATGAACTCTAAAGTTGGAGCACTGTCACACAAGTATTAGGAATAGCAAAGTGGGCTTTTGTATCATTGTAAAGTTTAGATATTCATTTTTTTTGTATCATAAAATTCTGCACTAGTGTGCGCCATTAGATGAAGTGCAAAACCCCTCACACTGT
Organism: Birgus latro; assembly: GCA_018397915.1. NCBI lineage: Eukaryota > Metazoa > Arthropoda > Malacostraca > Decapoda > Coenobitidae > Birgus > Birgus latro. Next base: position 11,152 of record JAGKTI010022353.1, on the reverse strand, counting down.
AACCCTCAGTACATCATATAATTCTGAGGATGAAATTGGATGAAAATACTCTATAAACAGGTAAATATTCTTCACTAATATGATCACAACAACACAGAATGAGTTTGTGTGTTAGTGCTTGTTTTTAACGTGTGTGTTACCAATAAACACAAATTTGGGACAAAAAGATGTCTTGTTCTCTACGTTGTACTTACATTATTAATTTTTACCAAAGTATTGCAGTGTTAAACAAACAAAAAAGTGTTAAGGCAATAATGAATGAAGAACGTAACACTAGGAAATCAACCATTACATTAATAATGAAACAAACACAGAATAAACAATGCATAACAAACAATAATGGAGATAAGGGGTGTCTGTTTGTTTATAGATGTTTGTTGATGGGTTTTATATGATGAACATGCACAAAGTATAATAAAACACCGAAAGAAGCATGACAGTCTGTCAGAAAAGCCGCCAAACTAGAGAAAACAGCCGTGAGTATCAACAAACAACCCAGAGAGGGTCTAGACCAAGTGTGGTGATTGGTCTGCTAATCAGATTCGTGTTGTGATTCACTGCAGCTTTGAAACACACACACTCATTGGGTGGTGGCCGCGGCAAAGATGGCGGCCGCACTAGCCATTACGACAACATGACATCACCCCACTGAGATATGCCACCTTGTACCTGTACCCTGAAGGTAGGAGAGGCAGCTCCCAGCCACAGGGAGTGAAAGGTACCTTCCTTCAATAGGATTTTCCACCATATTGCCAATATCATAAGGGCCCAAAACACACATTCCTGGGATAAAGGAAGGATGGGAGAAGACAATGGTATACCTAACACGATTTTTGCTGCGGTGGCATTTATGGCCTTGTGCTACTCACCTCCTCAAATATAATATTACATTACCGAGATTCCCGGAATTGTATTTTATCTATATAATTATATATCTATTGTCATATGCCTCAATCCCATAAGGGGTGGCCACAAACAAACTGCCCCCACATCCAATGTCACTTTACTGCCTTGCTCTCAGCTCACACACCTCTCCACTCCATCCCTCCATCTCATCCTCAGCCTCCCCCACCATCCACCTCACTCTCCTCGTTAGTCTCTCGCTCTCCATCCTCTCCACATGGCCAAACCACTTCCAAGTATTTCTCCTAATGCTTTCTATCACATTCACATCCACACCACAACGCTCTTTCACTTCCTCATTTGTCAGTCTCTCTCGCCATCTAACTCCACATGCCCACCATTAAAAAAAAAAAAAAAAAAAAGACGAAAACAACTTGGCTTTTCGTCTCATTAACTCTCCTTCCCTTACTGATTCCCTTCAACCTTTGTCTCTTCGCCGCACTGTTGCATCTTTATCTCTCTTCTATCGCTACTTCAACGGTCACTGTTCCTTTGAACTGTCTGCTTGCATCCCTCCACCTCTACGACGGGCACGTAGTAACCGTCTAGCAACAAAATCTTGAAGCATCTTTCCTGTCACAACCTTCTTTCTGATTGTCAGTATGGGTTCCGTCAGGGACGCTCCACTGGCGATCTTCTCACCTACCTCTCAGACTCCTAGTCATCCTCCTTTCGGGACTTTGGTGAAAGCTTTGCCATTGCACTTGACATCTCAAAGGCTTTCGATCAAGTCTGGCATAAATCTTTAATTTCCAAACTGCCCTCCTACGGTTTCTATCCTTCTATCTTGCCTTCATCTCTAGCTTCCTTTCTGGTCGTTTTATAGCCGCTGTTGTAGACGGCCATCGTTCCTCTCCTAGACCTGTCAACAGCGGTGTTCCTCAGGGCTCTGTTGTCCTATCACCAACTCTCTTCCTTTTATTCATCAATGACCTTCTAAGCTGTACGTCTAACCCTATCCAATCATATGCTGATGATTCCACCCTTCACCTTTCCATTCGGTTTCCGTAACGTCCATCTCAGCAGTTACTTCAACAAAAAAGGGATGAGGCTATGGCACACCTAATGTCTGACTTGGCTTGTATCTCTGATTGGGGTAAAAACAATCTTGTTATTTTTAATGCATCAAAAACTCAGTTCTTACATTTATCAACCCAACAAAATCATCCTCAGGATTACCCACTAACATTTAATAATGTCCAGCTCAGTCCTGCATCATCCTTGAACATGCTTGGGGTTTCATTCTCTCGGGATTTGTCTTGGAAAGAACATATTACATCTCTTGTGTAATCTGCTTCCAAGAGAATAGGTGTGCTAAGCCGTTTCCGAACTTTCCTTACCCCTGCACAGTTGTTGACCTTGTACACGGGTTTTATTCGCCCGTGTATGGAGTACAACTCTCACGTGTGGGGAGGCTCCCTACATGCAGCTCTTCTCAGTAGGGTGGAATCAAAGGCTTTTCATCTCATTAACTCTCTCCCTCCTACCGACTCCCTTCAACCTTTTGTCTCTTCGCCGCACTGTTGCATCTTTATCTCTCTTCTATCGCTACTTCAACAGTCACTGTTCCTCTGAACTGTGTGCTTGCATCCCTCCACCTCTACGACGGGCACGTAGTACCCGTCTAGCAACAAACTCTCATCCCTTTTCAGTCCAACTCTCTAATGCAAGAGTTAACTGTTACTCCCAGTCCTTCATTTATGCAACAGGCCAACTCTGGAACTGTCTCCATTTCCTGCTTCCTATGATCTCCAGTCTTTCAAGCGCAGCGTGTCCAGGCATCTCGAAATCAACGGATCTTGAATTTGGCTCTCTTTTGTGTTGTTTAAAAAAAAAAAAAAAAAAAAATGCCTTCATCCCAAAAGAGGAGACCATACACAAACTACCTCCATGTCACCCTATCCTATGCCATCTGGCTGCCATCTCACTAACTTACACCATCCCCTCTCTTGCACCTCCACTCTCTCCCTCCATATAATCCTCAGCCTCCCCCTCCAACCTCACTCACATACACTTTCCTGGTCAGTCTCTCACTCTTCATCCAATCCACATGGCCAAACCATCTCAAAGAAATTCTCTTTATGCATTCTTGAACATCCACATCAACACCACAGCACTCTCAAACCTCAAAGTCTAATTTCCAAAGAACCTCTACCTTCCAAAAGAATCAATAGGGGTGTACTGGTACCACCTGTTATTACACAATCAATGTATATTTGAAGTGAAAGTAAGGCATGTTTGATTTTTTTAAAAATCCATCCATCCATTATTCAATCCTATGTCACCCCACAGAGGAACATAGGAGCCCAGGGCTAGGCAAGTTGGTCCTGACAATTAAGATGAGAGTGACCAGCCTCATTCATCCCTGAGTGGCATTACGTGAGCAATAAACCCCAACCACCCCTTGGATATAAACCTTCACCGGCTCAATCCAACTGGAGCGCCGTAATTACCCACTAAACCACCAGGCGTCTAAATATGGATGCCCCAAACTGCAAATGGTTGCTTACTAGTTCTTGGTGTTGGGTTACAAGCTGTAACTGACCAGCAGCCCATACACGCCCTTGGCCCAGGCTAAGATGAACATAGCTGGAGGCAGTGGAGTTGCCTGGAACATCTGAGGCAGACACACAGGTGATGCAGGCCGTGGTGAGGCAGTGGTCAGCTCAGATCCACCCCACAAAAGTGCTAATTTGCCATCTCAACTCCTGGCAAAATTGTGGGGCAGCAGCATGTGTGGCCTGCAATGTAAACATGTTGCCATCAGACAGTGATCATCAGTATGGTACAAGGGCTGGATTCTCACACATATTTATAATCAATTCCCCTGTTGTATATTATAGTTGTTTTTCCAGGACACTACAGCATTCTGAACTATTCTTTCCTTATGCTTCCTGCTAAAACAAACATACTGCACTTTATGATAATTGTCCTCTTGTGGGAATTATTACAGCAACTCTATTCATTGCTTTTTAGAATAATTAAGATATGGAGAGCCTCTATCCCTCTCCTTCCTGTAAATAATCTGACTCAGGACAAAGTCAACCATACATACACCCAAAATTCTCATCCCAATACCGTGAAGGTTTCCATTTCTGTTAATCTGTAAACAGTGGCTTTGGAATATCTACCTCAAACCAGGTTCATTTTGTTCATTTCGGGTTTGAAGGCTCCAACATGCTTGCATGCGTTGGCCTTGGTCATCTAATGGCGGCTCTCCATGCTGCCCGATCTATGGCAGCCTCCCTGTTCAGTCCCTTAACCCTGAGGTCACTATTAATGACCTCGACCCACGTCTTTCTCGGTCTACCCCTCACAACCCCTCCCTCAATATTAACACTTCTCACCTGCACCCAGTTATCCTCCCCCATCCTCTCCACATGTCCAAACCACCTCAATCTACCTCTCCTCATCACAACACCAATGCACTCCATTCCCAGCCTACCTCTCAACTCTTCCAGGTGAAAAAAAAAAAAAATGTTCAGTTGTGTATCCACTACAGTGTCCAAAAGTTTCGATAAATTCAGCACGCTTTCTGCTGCTATTGCTACACTACAAACTTCTCAGGCCAGAGGAATTAAACTGATTAAATACTGTGTGGTATTACACATGGATATATGATAACAGCATCAGCCTATCCTATTTTACTCTTTGAGGTATAGGGTCCTGAGGCTAGGCTAGGTGAGTACTGTAGATGTAAGGGTAAGTTTTATGACCAGCCTACTTCCCTTAACAGCCCTACATGATCAAAAACCCTCATCGTCCCTTTGGAATCAAACTAGGCTGGGCCACCAGGGCATTCTAACCACTAGACAACTTTTTAAACTTTCAAAATGGTCCAAATTACACTATATCGTCTAAAAATCCCCAGCCATATTGATCTCTGATTTTTGCCTATGGGCAGTCCCATATTCAGGCCTTCCATTAGAACAGTACGGTTGAAATATCACGAGATTTCAAACAGCAGCATCAATAATTGGATTCCCTGTCTTTTCATAAAAATGTAATAATAATAATCATAATAATATTATACTTTAGTCTTTTGTACACTGTATAAAAGAAACTTGTTTTGGATTGGGCTCTTGTCTATTAAAACTATGATAAAAGACATTTACACACTTCACACATTTGAGACTAATATAAATACTGGATAATTATGAATAATTGCTAATTGCTAAGTGTAGGATTAATTTTTATACTTATAGGTACAAATGATTTCTTATACCTTGAGGTTCGCTGTACAGGTGCATTTAGTCTTCTGCCTGATCTCAAATATACATAGCTTTCGTAAAGCGGGTGAGTCTTGTCCATCATAATTTTCCTAGCTTGTTTTGTAACTTTTTTTTTTTTTTTTTATGTGTCCGACTCTGGGCATAGGCTTCACAGCCTGCTATCATGGCCCAGCAGTCCTCCTACATGCCATGTCACCACTTCGGCGCTAACACCCACCGTCCATATTGAATACATGCCAGGGCTGTCTCATACAGGACTGGTGTATTGGTATTAGCGGGGGTATTTTTACGACATGTCGGCGGGTCTTCTGGTAGATCAGTAAAGCCTGATTTGCTGAATTTCAAATCCTTAAACTGTTCCCTGCCCCAGCGAGGATTCGAACCTGGGTCCGTGGGACCGCAGGCCACCTCTCTACCGATTCAGCCACCGCCTCATCCAGTGGTGTCACATCTGCTTTTAGCCTTTTTGCCTGTTTTACTATTTTGTTGAGCTTATTTTTATCTTTACATGAGAGAGTACTGAACCATGTGGTTATTGAAAAAGTTATAATGGATTCAACAATTGATTTGTAGAGTAATGAGATTATTGTTTTGTCTACTTTAATATTGTTTAGGATGCGAAGGTGATGCACCCGCTCGTTACACTTGTTGTAGACTACTTTTGTGTTACTACCTCCTGATAATTTGCTGTCAGTCATGATTCCTAGATATTTATACTCATCCACTCCTACAGTTTGAGATTTTATTACAAGTTGTGCTGGGGGGATCTGATTTCTCCTAAAGTCAATGAGCATCTCAGTTTTTGAAACATTAAGATTTAAAAATTGTTTTCACACCATGAAACAAACTGATTCACCTGGCTGAGATAGTCACTGTCATCAGCATTTCTTATTTTCCCAACTATAGCAGTGTCATCTGCATATTTCATAACAGTAACATTTCAGAAGTTACTCTGACAATCATTAGTGTATATGGTATATAAGACAGGTGAAAGTACACATCCTTGGGGAGCTCCCGTATTTGTGACTAAAACATCAGTTTTAATATTTGATATGCTGACAAATTGTGTTCGGTTTAAAAGGTAATCAAGGATCCAAGAAATAAGGTTACTATTTACATTCATATTTAAGAGCTAGTTAATTAGTAAGTGGGGTTGAATAGTGTTAAGAGCACTACTAAAGTCAACGTATAGTATGCAAACACTGGAGTCTGGCTTTTTGGGGTGGCTAATTATTTGGTGGTTCATGGTTAGGACAGCATCCTGTACACTTCTACCAGGTGAATAGGCAAATTGGTGTGGGTCTTTGTACCCATTGATATGCATGCACAGAAATAGCTTATGGAAAGGGAATGTTAGCTGCTCAGCACATGACTTCAGTACTCTGGTGCTCACATTGTTGGGCCCACATGCCTTTCCATGGTTGTTCAATCTGTATATGGATGGGGTTATAAAAGAGATACAAGGTCGGGCAGTGGATGCTGGAGCGGCCTTAGTGAGAGAAAGCAGTGTTTGGGAACTCCCTGTACTGTTGTTTGCAGATGATACTGTATTGTTGAGCGAAGACGAAGGGGAGCTGCAAGGCTCGACAGATGAGTTTGGGAGAGTGTGTAAGAAACGGAATCTAAAGGTGAATGTAGGGAAGAGTAAAGTGATGGTCTTTGAGAGAAGTGAAGCCAGTGAATGTACAGTGAGATTGGATGGGGAGAATATGGAGAATGTGAGTGCATTTAAGTACTTGGGTAATGTGATGAGTAAGGATGGACATTTGGAGGGTGAAGTGCTTGAAAGGGTGCAGCAGGGAAGAAAGGTTGCTGGTTCGTTGAAAGCAGTGATAAGAAACAGGGAAGTGAGCATGGAAGTGAAAAAGTTGTTACATGACAGTATTGTGATACCAACTCTAACATATGGAAGTGAAGCTTGAACCCTGATGGAAGGACGGAAGTCAAGAGTGAGAGCAGTGGAAATGAGTTATTTGAGAGGAGCATGTGGAGTCACATGGAGAGACAGACTAACAAATGAGGAAGTGGAGGAGCATTGTGGTGTGGTTGTGGACATGATAAGAAGTGTTAGGAGAATCACAATAAGGTGGTCTGGGCATGTGGAGAGGATGAAGAGTGAAAGACTGATGAGGAGAGTGTATGTGAGTGAGGTGGAGGGGGTGAGAGGGAGGGGGAGGCCGAGGATAAGATGGAGGGATGGAGTGGAGAGGTACATGAGAGAGGGGGGTGTGAGTTGGGAGTGGGGTAGTGAAATGGCGGGGGACAGAGTGACATGGAGGTGATTTGTTTGTGGCCAACCCGTGCGGGATTGAGGCGTCTGGCAATTGATAGATAGATAGTGTTTCTTCACAACACGGTAGCTGTCTTTGATATTGCAAAACATAAGGTCCAGTGTGTTATTCCCTCGGGTTGTGCATTTCACGTATTGTTCGTACATTGGTATTTAACCGTGGAAATTAGAATCATTAAAGTCACCAACGATGATTTTGACGCTTTCAGGGCTATCACTGTCAAATTTACTAATGCGGTCTGACAGTAGTTCACTTGCAACTTCCATATTTGCAGATGGTGGTATGTATACAGTAAAAATGAATTTATTGTTAAATTCCCTGGGTAAATAATACGGTCGACAGGACACAACTAACTAAGTATTCTAAGTTATCACAGCAGTGTGCCTCTTTGGTTGTTACATTATTACACCATTACAGCAATACCACCACCACTTTTTTTCATAGTATTTTTCCTGTCTGACCTGACCAACCTGAAACCATCCATCAACACAGTTCCATCCCCATCTCTCTCCTCCAGCCAGGTTTCGGTGACAGAAATTACTGCATTGTTTCTATACTCATTCAAAAATCTGCAGTTTGCGGCTAATTCATCCGTTTTGTTTCTGAGTGAACAAACATTTTACCTTACAAAATACCAAAAATTACGCTATATCATCTACTAATCTTCAACCATATTAATTTCCAGCGCTTACCCATATTAACATCATATTTCAAAATTCCATTACAAAAGGATGACTGATATGAGATTTAAAACACCGCCATCAGCTACCTGATTAAAGGGATTCTGCGGCCTTTAACCCACTGTAAACATCTTTATAACCTTTTAAAATGCCCAGTCACAAAATGTTTACAAATATATTCCTGGCCATATTAATCTTCATTATTCCTCACATCTGGGACCATATTCAGCCTTAAAATAAGTATGGATGACACGTAAATTGGATTTAACAGCATCAGCCCACCTTGGTTTAAATGGACACCTGGGGCCGGATACTCAAAGCGAGTCTTTAGCCATGGTGCCAGTTTGTGTACAGCAGGTCAAAGGCACCTTTGAGGGCACACCCAACTCCCGTACTGAAAACAGTTTTAAAGGCACCTTTGGCGTGCCTTTCCGTGGAAAGTCAACTTTCCCTCAGAAGGCACCGTTTGATACCGCAGCGAATCACAGTAGCATTATAAAAATAGGCTTAGGAAGTGTCTGCCAATCACAAAGCAGCAGGACATAAACAAAACATGAAGTGAGGGTGCAGCACAGTAGTCCTGAAATATTTCCATTTTTGTAGTGATATTTTGTGGGAATGGTGAATACATATAAGCTGGGATTCAGTTGCACTAACTTCAGAGTTTTATGAGGGACCTATAATTCACTGCACAAAATAAAGATATGGTCTATTCATTAGTGGTAGGTGGTGGCGACCATCATCCACTCACTTGATGTAGTGCTGCCTACTTCTTCCTTAGCCTTTATCATTCTTTTTCTGTGCCTGCCCTCCTTTCTTCCTATTTCTCCTATATTTCCTGTCACTTCTTACTGCTTTTCTTTCCTTTACAGGTGGCATTACATTGAGTGACAAGCCAAATGGTTTCCTGTAAGCCAAGAAACCATTTACAACGCTGGGTGGTAACCATATAACCAAACCATACGTGCTCCCTACGTGTCAATAAGTGGGTTGGTGGAGGGTTAGTGCCCCTTCCCGTAAAAAAAAATAACTCAAAGTCAAATGGCCACCCCTTATGGGATTATGGTGTCTGGCAATAGATAGATAGACAGATAGTCTATTCATGTGTGTACAGCACCTTCTGTAGCATCTTTATATAGGGACTTTGTGTAACCTGTGATTTCATGAAATTCCTTAGGAATTCACGAAATTAGTTTAAATTAGGATGGGTTATTAAAGGTTAGGTTAATTTCAACTGCGGACAGGCTGGGACAATCTAGGTTAAGTTTGGGTTAGGCTAGGTTAGTTAGGTTAATTAAAATGAATAATTAAAAACTTTGCAGCTTTCTGTATTAATGTAAATACCTGACTAACCTTAACTTAACCTTGATTATCCCAGCCTAACCTAACCACAGCCTTAGTTAACCTAACTAACCTAAACCTAACCTCAATTATCCCAGCCTAACCTAACCGCAGCCTAAGTTAACCTAACCTAAACTTAACCTTGACTATCCCAGCCTAACCCAACTGCAGCCTAAGTTAACCTAACTAACCTATACTTAACCTCAATTATCCCAGCTGAACCTAACTGCAGCCTATTTAAACCTAACCTTAACTGGCCCACTCATTTCATGAATTTCCAAGGGATTTCATGAAATCACTGGCTAAACAAATTCCCTGAAACATGTATATATGACAGGGTATTTGGCCGGCCAGTGTTCCTCTTCTCTAAGCAAGAAAAGTAGTGACTATTTCATTTCCTAGACCTACCAGTGGATCAGCAGCTGCTATCCTAGGGAGAGAAAATAGGTTAAGATGGAAGAAACACAAGCATTACTGCATTTCAGTTTCAAGCCAAATTTTCCTTGATTTTGTCTGTCTTGTAGCTTATAGGTCAACTACACCAGCAATGAGGATTTGGTTCAATGCCCAAGGGATATTACGGGGGAAAAGTGACTGACCCAATAAAAAACACCTGTGCTAGTCAAACCAAAGTTAGACTGCCATAATCTTCATTCCTAACCAAATACTTCACTGTACTCACTCAGCAACCACAGCAACAAGAAACAGTTGGTTATAGCCCATAGTGTTAAAGAAAATCTGTGAAAAGAGTCATTTTGTGAATTCATTAGTCAATCTGTGAAATGAATTTTTAGACCAGGATGACTTTGGTTACATTTCAGTGGAAGTCAGGTTAGGTTTGGTTGAATATGGCTAAGGTGGATTAGATTTGGTTTAGATTATGCTCTGTCCAACTTACTAAAACATAGGCATAACTTAGTAAACAAACCCATACCAGCTAGACCTAACATTACTCGAACACTGTCTAACCTAACCTAACCCTTATTAAATAATACTGTATATTAAGCTCACCTAACTACAACCTTTATTTATACTAATATAACGGAGATATTCCCAACCTAAGTCAAATAAAATCCATTTCAGAAACTGACTAGGGTTTTCATGAAATTACATTTTCCACACATTCCCTGGAATATAAAATTTGCCTGCAAATAGGCAACCTGACTTCCTTCAGATCATATTAGGGTCAAAACTGAATATATCCAAATACTATTAACTAATTGGTGGACCGAAGAGGTGAGAGAGGCTGTGGCACAAAAGAAGAAAGCATATAATGAGTGGATGAGAAACAGGGGCAATGAAGAAGCTGAGAGACGGACGAGAGAGTTATATGTAGTGAGGAGGAGAGAGGTGAAAAGATTAGTAAGAGAGAGTAAGAAGAGAGTGGATGAGGAATTTGGAAGGAATTTGAGTGCAAAGTGGAGGGAATGTAAGAAAATGTTCTGGAAGGAGGTAAAGAGAGCTAGACAGGGTGCCAACGAAGGCAGTGGGGGTGTGAAAGATAAAAATGGTAGATTACTAGTGGAGAAGGGAGAAAAAGTAAACAGATGGAGAGAACACTTCAATGAACTGTTGAACATAGAGAATGAAAGTAATGCAAGTATAAGTGGCTGGGGAATGGCAGGGAGAAGGAGGGTTGTGAGAAGAGAGGAAGAAATCAGTAGGATGGAAGTGGTGGAAGCAATGAAGAAAGTTAAAATGGGGC
>JAGKTI010022352.1:0-15294 GCA_018397915.1 Birgus latro | reverse complement strand
CTGCTGGTCAAGGGCGAGGACGTCTCTGTGGGGAGAGAGTGAGAGGGCACTTTCTCGTGCCCCTTCTTTTAGTGGAGCGGCAGGGTGGCCATCTCCTAGGTGCGGCGAAGTGGCCGTCACTTTCCCTCCTTTTATGGAGTTATAAAGAGGGTGGCTGTTGGCCATCTCCTCGTGTGAGGCTAGGTGGCCGTAATTCTACCTCCTTTTATGGAGTTATAGCGAGGGTGGCGAGGTGGCCGTCACCTTCCCTCCTTTTATGGAGTTAGAGCAAGGGCGGTTAGTGGCCGACTCCTCCCCGTGTACAGCTAGGTGGCCATCACCCGGTGTGTGTAGGCGAGGCGAGGTGGCCATCACTATCCCTCCTTTAATGTAGTTAGAGCAAGGGTGGCTAGTGATCGTGTCCTCCCCGTGTGCAGCTAGGTGGCCATCACCCGGTGTGAGTGAGTGCGGCAAGGTGGCTGTCACTCTACCTCCTTTTATAGAGTTATAGCGAGGGCGGCTGTTGGCCATCTCCTCCCCATGTGCAGCTAGGTGGCCGTCATTCTACCTCCTTTTATGGAGTTATAGTGAGGGCGGTGAGGTGGCTGTCTCCTCCCTGTATGCAGCTAGTGGCCGACTCCGGAATGCTGTCTGGGGCTGTAGGAGCAGCCCCACACTGAACCTTGCAATGGCTGGTACGGCGGTGTAGTGCACTGTTAGTGCTACCTGCACGGTGGCTCACCTGTGCGCAAGAGGGGCGCGTGGGAGAGGTACCGGTGTGGCCGTCTTGAGTGGAGCAGCGCGCTCCGCTCACTTCTGCTCCCTCAGTATCTCCTCTTGGGGTGGTTGTCTTGCCCAGGTAATGTTGATGGGGAGCTTTGATATTTCGCCGTGTAGGAATGCCCTGCATTTCACATACACCTCTACATGTCACCACTTTGGTGCTAACACCCACCGTCCATAATGAATACATGCTAGGGGCTGTCTCATACAGGACTGGTGTATTGGTATTGGCAGGGGTATTTTTACGACAAGTCGGCGGGTCTTCTTCAGGTAATTCATTTCCACTTGACTTGTTCCCCTCTGGTAAGGTCCATGCCTCACTTCCATATGTCAGGGTAGGGATCACAATACAGTCATGCAGTGACTTCTTAACTTCCATACTCACCTCCGTTTCTCATCACCACTTTCAGTGAATCAATAACCTTTCTTCCTTTCTGTACCCTTTCAAGCACTTCATTCCCAAAACTTCCATCCTTACCCATCACACTACCCAAGTACTTGAATGCACTCACACTCTCAATATCCTTACCATCCAACCTTACTGTGCATTCTGTGACTTCATTCCTCTCAAACACCATAAGTTTACTCTTGTTTACATTAACTTTCAGATTCCCCTTCTTACACACTGTCCCAAATTCATTCACCAAACCTTGCAATTCACATTCATCTTCACTCAACAACGCTGTATCATCAGCAAACAGCAATACCAGAATCTTCCACTCCTCACCCCCATTCCTTAGAGCCACCCCCACATCCACTGCCCTACCTTGCACCTCCTTTACAACCCCATCCATGTATATATTGAACAGCCATGGAGACATCACACATCTATGTTTCAGTCCCACATTCAGATAAAAAAAACTCACTCAGCTCATCATCCACTGGCACCATAGCCCCTAGCTCCCTCGTACACAGTCTTCACAGAACTCAACAATTTCCCATCCACTCCATATATTCCTGCCACATACCTTGCCGATCTACTGACATATGCTTTCTCCAAGTCTATGAAGGCATCATACACTTTCTTTCCCTTCCCTAGATACTTCTCCACTAAACATCTTAGAACTAATATCTGATCTACACACCATTTTCCCTTCCTAAATCACCTTTGTTCTTCTCCAACTAGCTCCTCTGTTATATGCCTAACCCTATCAATGAGTTTTCTACCATATATTTTTCCACACTAAGAAGGCAAATACCCCTATGGTTACCACATACATCTCTCTCACCTTTTCCTTTGTATAAAGGAACATTTACACCTGATTTCCAGTCCTCTGGAATCCTTTCCTCTTCCCAAGCCGATCTACACAATTTCCACATCCACTCCACGATAAATCTCACACCCATACTTCAGCATTTCACAATGCACTCCATCAATTCTTGGGGTCTTTTCCATCTTTATCTTCATTGCTTCAGCTACTCACAATCCCAGCCACTCATATGCAGATGACTCAGCACTTCATAGTTCATTCACACTCACACACCCCCATCTGATATCTGTAATTCTCAGCTTAGTACAGCCATCTCTATAAATCGAGGCATCTATGATCAGCGAATGGGGACAAAACAACCTTGTCTCATTTAATGTTAGTAAAACCAAATATATACAATTTACTAATAGACAGATATTGCCTGATTCGTATATTACCTTCAATGCTACTAATATTCCCATCTCCAAAAGTATTGAAATTCTCGGCAATTCACTTAACGGTGCCCTTAGCTGGACCTCCCATGACAGATGACTTGCTCAAACCACCTCAAAGAAACTTGAATTATTGTACAGAGTCCACAACTTCTTCACTGACAAGCAGTTACCTATAATTTATAAGAGTCATGTGTGCTCTCAGCTTGAATACTACCCACTCTTGTGGAATGGATGTGGAGTGGTTGCATTAACCCATCACGTGCCGACTGATTTCCTACCTCCAATAAGCAATTTTGGATTTTTTTTTATTAAGCTCAAACCTTCACTTTTGGCGAGAAACATCAAAAATTCATAGAGAAATCGCCCTCCTGAGCTTATAAATGTTGCTACAGGTGACAAGTCAGCCTTACCTTTCGTTCTCTCTCAGGGTATCTGGCCTCAAAGAAAATGAACTATGGGAGGGTAAACAAATTCAAGCCATTTAGAATTATGTACTTATTATTTGGTGCGAATTTATATGCAGTACAAGACTATATTGGTTTTCACACAATTATATAGGCAATAGAAGCATTGTTCATCACCAAACACATCCACATATGGCACCTTCCTTCACGACATTGCCACCTCATCACTTCTGTTTGTTTCTTGCTCTACCTTCTTTATTTCTTTGTCCTCCACCTCAGGAATCATTTTCACTGTGAATTTCGTCATTGGAGAGACTGTGGCACGACATGTCTTTACTGGCCAGGTCACTGGTAACAGGTGTATTGCCGAGTGTGGGGGAGGGGGGGAGGGGGGTCATGTGGGGCCAGGCAGTATCCCCACTTGACAGCAGATAGAGGAACGTTTTCCACATACGCCTACCAAAAATCACCCGTGAAACTTGAAAATTGTGCAAATTATGAACCTTGCAATTGAGCGACATACTGGTATGTCGATGGGTCTAGATGTGACAAAACGTTGTGATGTACCCATATGACTACGGGACGCCTCGGGTTAGAACAACTTGACAAAATTCTGAATAAAGCTGTTGGAATTATTAATAACCCTGCTATTACAAATAAATTACCTCCCCTACAAGTAAGAAGGAATGTTGCCTCCCTTGCATTATTTTATATTTTCATGGTAAATGCTCAGACGAAGTTGCATTCATTGTGCCACCTCTCCATGCCTTGCCTCATGCTACATGGTCATCTGGTAGCGCCCATGACTGGAATGTTGCACAACCATTTTGCAGAACTTCCGCCTATCGGAATTTTTTTATTCCCTGAACTATATCTCTCTGGAATTTGCTTCCCCAGAGTTGTTTCCCTCCAAACTTCAATCCGCAGTTGTTCAAGTCAAACTGTTACAGATATTTCACCAGTAATCTGGTGTATGGATTTTTTTTTATTCATTTGTTTTTCCTGCCTCTGTTCTGTTATTTAAAAAAAAAAAAAACACCCTACTGATCTCTTGCTCCATCCCTCCTCTCATCTCCTTCTCCCAGCCATCACTCAACCACTTATACTCACACTGCTTTCACTCTCTACGCTCAATCAATCCTCAAAGTGCTCCTTCCATTTCCTCATTTTCTCTCTCTTCTCCACCAACAATCTATTATTCCCACCTTTCACTCTCCTACTATTTCCCCTTTCACACTCTTACATTCTTTACTTTCTTCCAAAACAATTTCTTATTCTCCCTCCATTTCACACTCAGATTCCTCCCAGTCTCTTCATCCACTCTCTTCTTACTCTCCTTCACCAGTCTCTTCACCTCCTTTCTCCTGCTCCTGCTCACATATACCTCTCTTTTCTCTCTCATCTCCCCTACCCATACTCTCTAGCCAGTCACTATATGCCTTCTTCTTTTCTTCCACAGCTCGTTTCACCTCATCATTCCACCATGCCGTCCCTTGCACATCCCTGCATCTCCCCCTTACTCCATAAACCACTCGCACACTGCGTCTATCTCATCCGTGAATATCTTGCATACTTCTTCCACCCCTTCCATCTGCTCTAACTCATACCTTCCCAATCTTTCTCCACTATGCTCTTATACTCTGCCATTTTCTTACTCTCTTGCAACTTCTCCACTCTTTTCACAGGAGCTGTTTCCTCCTGTTGTCCCCTTCGTCTCTTCACCCATTTGCTTTGCAGCCTTACCTTGGCCATCACTAAGTGATGCTCTGAAATTCCATTTCTCCACTCTCTCCACTTCTCATTCGCTCATCCACACACACATAATCTATCATTGCCTCTTGTTCAACAAGTTCACCGTCCATCCTCCTCATGACTCTCCATGCATACCTGTGGATCATCATATGCCAGAAGAAGGTGTTGGCTATTGCCAACCCCTTACTAGCACAGATGTCCACCAAAGCACTACCATTCCCATATACTTCAGCTGGCACACCACACTGACCAACCACTCCATCCACTCGTACATTCCCAACTTTGCTATTCATGTCTCCAGTCAAAAACACTCTCTCGCTCCCCAGTCTTGTCCATACATGCTTCTACACTAGCCCAAAACTCATCTTTTTCACCCTTGCCACTCAGTACTCTGTCGGCGCATATGCACATACAATCGCCCAAGCTTGTATACCTACTTTCATCCTCACCCATACAATCCTTGCATCCACTGTTCCATACTCTCTTATATTCTCCTTCCACTTCTTGCTTATCATCAGACATACTCCCTTTCTTGCCCTCTCATTCTCATTAACTCCCACACATACGAGTATTCTTAAACCATACTCCCATTCTCTCACCCTTTCACCTTACCATTTAGTCTCAGTCAACCACATACATCCACTCTTGCATGCTCAAGCACCTGAATAATCTCTCTCTCTTTCACGTTATCATTCACTCCTCTCACATTCCACGTTCCCATCATTAGAATGTACTTTGTCCCTTCCTTGATCGTCAATGTATGGTCCGTCCTCATTGTTTAGTTAGTTCTTTTTACGGGGTGGGGCACTAACTCACCTCCAACCCCTTTAGTCGCCTCATATGACAAGCAGGGATACTGGAGGGGTATTCTTGAAAACCCCCTATCCCCACGGGGAATGGAAAACACAAAGGACAATTACTACCACAGATTTTTGCAAGAGCTACAAGGAGAATTAAATAAGCTTCATGAATGGAACAATAAGTGGCAAATGGAATTTAGTGTGGAAAAGCATCATGTAACGAAGTTTGGTAAAAGTGAGAAAAGACCAGATTGGGATTATATGTTAGGAAGATCAACCCTACTCATATCAGAAAAGGAGTGATTATCAATAGCAGACTATCTCCGGCTGACCACATCAGTGAGATGATACGTAACATGTATACACTGCTTGCTAATATCGGAACAGCATTCACATATAGAAATGAAGATTGCCGAGAAAGATAATAGCATCATTCAACAGACCAACCCTGGAGTATGCATCAGTAGTCTGGAATTTTCATCTTAAAAAACACATAGATGAGTTTGAAAAAGTACAAAGGGCAGCTACAAGATGGATACCAAGCTTAAGGGATCTAAGCTATGAAGAAAGACTAGGAAAACTGATGCTACCAACACTGCAGGGGAGAAGGAAAAGAGGAGACATGCTTATGCTATATAAATGCACCTTAGGAAAGAGAATTTAGACATAAACGAATATAATTATAACCTATGGGGAAGCATCAGCAAGAGGGTACTGCAAAAAAAGAGAGGCGATAAAGAAATAAGGAAATTTGGTTTCCGAAATAGGGCAATTGATCAGTGGAATGCACTACTGAATGAGACAGTATGTGCCAAAACTGTTCATAAATTAAAGGATATGTATGATGAAAATGGTTTAATTGACAAGACAGTACGAGCTTGTCTCGTTCCTGTAAAGATACAATTAGTTAAGAGCAATGAGGTAAGAACACACACACACCGCTCGCTGGTGCAGTGGTAGCGTTCTCGCTTGCCATCTGGTAGACGGGAGTTCGCGCCTCGCTCAGGTTGCGAAGTATCACTGACGAAGTGGGTGGTTACTGTCCCCCTTGAGCAAGGGGATGGGTGTGTGCGTGTGAAGGTCACAGCCTTGCCCATAGATCGGACTATATGAGCTCTCAGCTCCCTTCCGGGAGGGTAAAAGCTGACGATCACGACCATCAAGTGATCCTGACCGACCCAGTGAGTTACACACTCTAGACAACGAGAAGGAAGGACGTACTGCTCCGCTGCCAAGCCATATCGGCTCCAAATGGCCATACCTAAAAGTATCTTTATATGAGTCAAGCTCTGTACTAGGTCCAACTAAATATTGTTCTAATATAAAAGATAAAGTTTAAGTAAAAGTGTTCTTCCAGACATAGAAAACAAGAAAAAATGCAGATGCGGCGAACGAGCGAATCAGTTGTTTAGTGTTTTGTGTACAGCGGCCGCGTGCAGCAATGCGACCGTTAGTACATTCTTTCTCGAAGTACCACAGATGAGCGCCATGTTTAGTAAAGTAAATATGGAAGGAGCTAAGAAAAGGGATAAAGGTAGAAAGCAGGACGATGATTTCTACCCAGAACTGGTGGACATGGAGACACACCTCAAGCTGGTAGAACGGGTAAACAAATTAGAGAAGGCATTTCAGAGTGAAATGGATGAAATTAAAAAGCAGTTGCAAATGCAGGAGGAGGAAAATGAGAAATTAGTAAAGCAAGTTAACAGGAAAGACACAACAATAGTTGAGCTTTTAGTTGAGGTTGGTACACTCAGAAGGAAGATTAGTGAAATGGCAAGCACAGTTGTCAGCCGTAAGAGTGTTATGGAAGAGTTCAAAAATGATCTATCTATCTATTGCCAGACGCCTCAATCCCGAACGGGGTGGCCACAAACAAATCGCCTCCATGTCACTCTGTCCCCTGCCATTTCACTACCACGCTCCCAACTCACACACCCCTCTCTCATATACCTCTCCACTCCATCCCTCCATCTCATCCTCGGCCTCCCCCTCCCTCTCGCCCCCTCCACCTCACTCACATACACTCTCCTCGTCAATCTTTCACTCTCCATCCTCTCCACATGCCCAAACCACCTTAACGTGTTTCTCCTAACGCTTCCCATCACGTCCTCAACCACACCACAACGCTCCTTCACTTCCTCATTTGTTAGTCTGTCTCTCCATGTGACTCCACATGCTCCTCTCAAATAACTCATTTCCACTGCTCTCACTCTTGACTTCTGTCCTTCCAACAGGGTCCAAGCTTCTCTTCCATATGTCAGAGTTGGTATCACAATATTGTCATGTAACAACTTTTTCACTTCCATGCTCACCTCCCTGTTTCTCATCACTGCTTTCAATGAACCAGCAACCTTCCTTCCCTGCTGTACCCTTTCGAGCACTTCACCCTCCAGACTACCATCCTTACTCATCACACTGCCCAAGTACTTAAATTCACTCACATTCTCCATATCCTTCCCATCCAATCTCACTATACACTCACTGGCTTCACTTCTCTCGAAGACCATCACTTTACTCTTCCCCACATTCACCTTTAGATTCCGTTTCTTACACACTCTCCTAAACTCATCTACCAAGCCTTGCAGCTCCCCTTCGTCTCCACTCAACAACACAGTATCATCTGCAAACAACAGTACAGGGAGTTTCCAAACACTGCCCTCTCTCACTAGGGCTGCTCCAACATCCACTGCCCGACCTTGTATCTCTTTTATAACCGCATCCATATACAGATTGAACAACCATGGAGACATGACACATCCTTGTTTCAATCCAACCTTCAAATGGAAAGATTCACTCAGTTTGCCATCCACACACACTGCAGCCTTAGCACCCTCATACATACTCTTCACTGCCTTCAACAACTTCCCATCCACTCCATATATTCTTAATACCTTCCACAAACCTCGTCTATCCACCCTGTCATATGCTTTCTCCAGATCCATGAAGGCTGCATATAACTTCTTGCCCTTCTTTAGAAACTTTTCCACTAAGGATCTAAGAATGAATATCTGGTCTACACAACCTCTTCCCTTCCTAAAACCTCCTTGTTCTTCTCCAACTAATTCCTCAGAAATTTCCCTAGCTCTGTCAATTAGTATCCTACCATATATTTTTCCTATTACACTGAGAAGGCAAATGCCCCTATGATTACCACACACTGCTTTTTCCCCTTTTCCTTTGTCTATCTATCTATCTATTGCCAGACGCCACAATCCCGTAAGGGGTGGCCATTTGACTCTGAGTTATTTGTTTTACAGGGAGGGGCACTAACCCTCCACCAACCCACTTGTTGACACATAGGGAGCACGTATGGTTTGGTTATATGGTTACCACCCAGCATTGTAAATGGTTTCTTGGCTTACAGGAAACCATTTGGCTTGTCACTCAATGTAAAGCCACCTGTAAAGGAAAGAAAAGCAATAAGAAGTGACAGGAAAGATGGGAGAAATAGGCAGAGAGGAGGGCAGGCTCAGAGAGAGAATGATAAAGGCTAAGGAAGAAGTAGGCAGCACTACATCAAGTGAGTGGACGATGGTCACCACCACCTACGACTTCCAATCCTCCGGGACTCTACCCTCCTCCCAAGCCAATCTGCACACCTTCCACATCCATTCTATTACTATCTCTCCCCCATGCTTCAGCATTTCACCACACACTCCATCAATTCCTGGGGCTTTCCCCATTTTAACTTTCTTCATTGCTTCCACCACTTCCATCCTGGTGATGGAAAAAATGTATCAAAAATGATACAGAGACAATTAGACAGGCTAGCACTCTGATAGATCATAGCGGTGGTATTGAGGAGAAGATAACCCAGGGGAATGAAGCGATGCAAAGCTACAAAAATGATGTGGAAACCACGTATGCTGAAATGGTGAAAGTAAAGAAAGACTTGGAAGCAAAAGTCGAAGAAAAGAGCATTAAAAAGGAAGTACAGAAAATAATCCAAAACAATCCAAAACTGGTCAAAGAGTCAGCAGACATCAACAAATCTCTAGTAATCACTGGTATTGAAGAGGAGGAAATAAAAAACAAGATTTCGAGAGACAAAAAGGAGATGGCAAATGCAATTAACATTTTGAAGGAAGTATCAGAGGAAATCTGCAGTAAAGACATAGAGGAACACAAAAAGCTAGGGAAATACAAGAGAAGTAAATCAAGGCCACTGAAAGTAACCTTCCAGAGTGTAAACACTGTGGAGGAAATACTGAAAAATGCAAACAAACTTATGGAAAAAGAGGATTTCAAAAATGTATGGATAAAAAGATGCCTAACTCAAGAGGAACTGGGTTTGCTAAAAGAGAAGTGGGAGGAGGCAAAAACAAAGAATGAGTTAAGATAAGAAGAGAAAAACATGTTTTTTTTACAAAGTAATTGGACCGCAGGTATGAAAGTGGTACATAAACAGGAGGGAATAAAAAGGAGGAAGGTAGTAGACCCAAGTCAGGACAAGTATGTAAACAAGATGATTAAGTTTATGTACTCAAATGTAGATGGAATGGTACCTAAATTACTAGAAATGAATGATTACATTAAAGAAAAAGAACCACATATTTTCTTAACTGAAACAATATTAATATCAAGGATATTGAACGATAACCTAACCCTAGAGGAATATAATATATGGAGAAGAAATAGGAGCTTAAAAAAAGGAGGAGGAATTATGATATTAACAAAGAAAAATCTGCAAGTCAAAGAAATAGAACTAGATATACCCTCACAGGTAAAACTGATTGCAGTAGAGATTAATATGTCTAAAGGGAAATCTATACATGCCACCCAGGTCTAATGGGAAAAAAGGGAATATGAAGACCTGGCAGAGAGTACAATTCAGAGTTTAAGAGCATTACTACACAGAATGGAGGAGAAATCTGGAGATTTCAACACAAATATAAATTGGAATACTCTAGCTATAAAAAGCCAGGAAACCTGTTCGGACCAAAAGCTCCTGGACCTTGTGCAGGAGTTTTTCCTAACAACATGTAAAAGAAAGCACCAGAAAAAGAGGACTATATGTACCATCAGTACTTGATCTTATATTTACTAGGCAAGAAAATGATATTGACAGTATTATGTATCACCCTCTATTTGGCAAAAGCAATCATGTAGTATTAAATTATAACTTCAGGATTGCATATGATATAGTTAACAGTAATGAAAACTACAAAAAGAGTCTTAACTATAAAAAGGGAAACTGCCATGACCTAAAGAAATCCTTCTTAGAAATAGATTGGGAAAAAGAGCTTAGCGGACAAGATTTAAATGTTACATATGGAAAGTCCTGTGAACTTTATGAAATTGGAGTCCAAAATTACATCCCTCAGCACAAAGAAGCAGAAAAGACAATAAAGAAATGGTTTAATAAAGAATGTAAAATATTAAAAGAAAAAAGAGACTTGTTGTGGAATAGATATAGAAGACACAGTAGTGAGAGGGCATATAATAGCTACAAACTGGCAAGAAATGAATACACAAGAAGAAGGAGAGAAGCCCAAAAATAGATTGAGGAGGACCTCATTAACAAAAGTAGTGATCAACCGAAGCTATTGTACAGCTACATTCGAAGCAAAACCAAAGTAAAAGACAAAATACAATCCATTACGGATGAAGGGAACCTCTATACGCAAGAGAAAGATATTTGTGAAGCACTAACTAAAAATTTCCAATCAGTTTTTACAGAAGAAAATAATTTTGAGAGGGATGATACAGAACATGCATGCTCAAACATATTATCAGATATACAATTATCAGAAAAAGAAATACAGGAGGAGTTAAGTAAATAAAGACAAAGGAAAAGCAAATGGTCCAGACGAAATTCATGTTGGGTGCTACATGAATATGCAAAGGAGTTAAGTAGACCGTTATGTTTAATATTTAAGGAATTCCTGGGTCAAGGTAAACTACCTGATATTTGGTAGAAAGCAAATACTATCCCCTTATTCAAGAAAGGGAATAGACAAAATCCACTCAACTACTGGCCCAGTATCACTAACCAGTGTTGTAAGTAGGATATTGGAAAAGCTGATAAGAAAAGTTTGGGTAAACTATGTAGAAGAACACTATGATAACAGAAAGGCAGTTTGGTTTCAGAAAGGGAAAATCATGTGTTACTAATCTATTAAGCTACTATGACAGAGTTGCAGAAACACTACAGAAAAGAGAAGGATGGGTTACAGTATCTATCTAGATTTCAAGAAAGCATTTGACAGAGTACCGTGCCAACGTCTCTTATGGAAACTGTACCATCAAGGAGGAATCCGAGGCAAACTGTACTGTTGGATGCAAGATTTTCTCAGGAAAAGGGAAATGAGAACAGTATTAAGAGGAAACTACTCATTATGGAGGAAGGTGACTAGCGGAGTTCCACAGGGCCCAATGTTGGCACCAATCATGTTTTTAGTGTACATAAATGACATGGATAGTAATATAGGAAATGAAAGCTATTTAAATATGTTTGCGGATGATGCAAAAATACAAAGGAGAATTACTAACACAGACTCTTGTAAAGAACTACAAGATGAATTAAATAAACTTCATGAGTGGAGTAATAAATGGAAATGGAATTCAGTGTGGACAAGTGCCATGTAATCAAGTTAGTGAAAGACCAGATTAGGAATATAAGCTAGGAAGCAAAACACTGCACATATCAGAAAGAGATAAGGACCTAGAGGTGATTATCAATAACAGACTATCTCCGGCTGATCACATAAATGAGAAGATATGGAACATGTATACACTGCTTGCAAATATGAGAATAGCATTCACATACATAAATGAAGACATGCTGAGGAAGATAATAATATCCTTCGCCAGACCAACCCTGGAATATGCATCAGTAGTCTGGAATCCCCATCTCAAGAAACACATAGATAAGATTGAAAAAGTGCAAAGGGCTGATACAAGATGGGTACCAAGCTTAAGGGATCTAAGTTATGAAGAAAGACTAGAAAAACTAAATCTGCCAACACTACAGGAGAGAAGGAAAAGAGGAGACATGATTATGCTACATAAATGCGTATCAGGGAAGGACAAAATAGACATAAAGGAATATATAACCTATGGGGATGCATCAGCAAGAGGACACTGCAAAAAACTGCATAAAAAGAGAGGTGATAAAGACATAAGGAAATATAGTTTCCCAAATATGGCAAATGATCAGTGAAATGCACTACTGAACGAAATAGTGTGTGCCAAAACAATTCATAAATTTAAGGAGATGTATGATGAAAATGGTTTAAGACACGGGACAGTACGAGCTTGACTCATTCCTGTAAAGATACAATTAGGTAAGAACACACACACATACACACCACTCAGACCACAACACCCATTGTTGCTCCCGTGCACGACTGTAATAATACTTCACGAGACTGCAGGAATTAATGGCCCTCACACAGTAGATAGGCAGTGTCTGAGGCTCTTCTTGTCTGATATCCTCTCTCTCTCTCTCTGCAAGTACAGGTGCTTTGTTTCTTATAAAATATCAGTTTATAGCATCAATGTTGGGGCACTGATGAGAAGCCTACACATGGTGGCACTGTGCACACTGGGTGCAGTGAAGTAGATGCAACATCCACTCAGGAGCCACATTCCTAATATTTCCCTGCACCACGCTGTGGGGAAGGACCCTGGTCCGACCTTGGTGAAGTTAACGATGGTGCTGTCTACCTCAAGGAGCTGCCAGCTCCTTGCAGGAAATATGTACTGCACTGCACTTATAGTACAGCCACATAGAAGTGACAGAAGCAGTTGCCTACCTGTGGTCGACAGTTCTGCTCAGCCACTCAGACTGGGGTTAAGTAACAACACTAACAGTCCTCACTGTTGTATATATCTTGAAAATATACATCTATCTATCTATCTATCTATTGCCAGACGCCTCAATCCCAAACGGGGTGGCCACAAACAAATCGCCTCCATGTCACTCTGTCCCCTGCCATTTCACTACCACGCTCCCAACTCACACACCCCTCTCATATACATCATACTGTTATATATCAACCATCAGTTAAAGCTCTTCATATTCTTTGAGCATTTTATGATCTGTTACATAACTGTTGGGAAAGGTAGGTGGGGAAGCTCACCATCCACTTCCTCGATGTAGTGTTGCCTTTGGATGTCTCTCCTTTCCTTTCCTCCTTCCGTCTTTCTTTCCTTCCTCTACTGTCGTTCTTTACTTAATTCTTTCCTCATCCTTCTGCCTACGGGTGACTTTACACTCCCTCTTTTATCTACCTTTCCTTCATTCTTTCCCCTTCCTTCTGTCTATGGGTGACTCTACACTGAGTGACACGCCAAATGGTATCCTGTACACCAGGAAACCATTTATTATGCTGGGTGGTAACCATATAACCAAATAATGGCGCCTGGTGGTTTAGTGGGTAATTACAGCACTCCAATCGGATTGAGCAGGTGAAGGTTTATGTCCAAGGGGTAGTTGGGGTTTATTGCTCACGTAATGCCATTCAGGGATGAGTGAGGCTGGTCCCTCTCATCTTACATGTCAGGACCAACTTGCCTATGCTCCTCATGGGGCAACGTAGGATTGGATGATGGATGGATGGATATATAACTGTTAACCATACTGTTTATCATGCAACTGTTGTTGTGGTCAAAAGCTCAGTGATACTGAGCTTACAATTTAGTTTAATTTTTTTAACATTACTAGGACAATTAAATAGCTAAGGAGCCAAATATTGATTCATCTGACAAGCTAATTCAAAGAAGGAACATACTGTACAACGCCTTTCTAGAGAGTCAGGTTATAAACAAGTCAACATGGTTTGCAGACTGGATACTGTGAAATTAACAGTTATCGTTTACTGGTATTTAACACTTACAGTTAGTCAATATTTCTGGTTATAATTAACACTTATTGTTAATCAGTAATTAACACTTACTGTTAGTCAGAAATTAAGGGTTTAATTAACACTAATTGTTAATCAGTATTTAAGGTTATAACTGACACTTTGTTATCAATAATTAATGTAAATGTTATAAGTAAATACAATAATTTTAGTAACTGACACAACATTAATTGGTAATTGGGGTTATAACTGATACTTACATTAGTAATTAACACTTACATTTACTCAGTCATATGGGTTATAATTTACACTTATTATTAGTTAATTTTTAAGGGTATCAGTAACACTTATTTTTCATCATTCTATCTATCTATTGCCAGATGCCTCAATCCCGAACGGGGTGGCCACAAACAAATCGCCTCCATGTCACTCTGTCATCATTAATTAGTGTTATTATTAAAAATGATCAATAGCAGTGATTAATATCACTAATACATCAACAAACAACAATATACTGAATGTAACGTATACTGAACAGTATAATTTCATGCAGGGGTGATATACATCACTAATATATCAACAACATAATGTATATTGTATGGTACCATTTCATGCAGCAGTGATATACATCACTAATATATCAATGGTATACTGAATGTATATTGTACGGTATAATTTCATGCAGCGGTGATATACAAAGAGACAATGCTTTATTACACAGTGGCTTTTACAGCAATCAGCCATCGGCACATAAAACATGAAGTAAAGAATTGACTGAACATGGAGAGTCTGTGGTTACTTAAGTAGCTAGTACCAGCCAAGGCTATGTACAAATTAAATTAAAAACAGTTTGCTGCAATAATTATTTAGAATTAAAAAAAAAAAATCTTTATTACCAGATAACTCGGCAAGGCTGTCTTCACTAAAAGCCTTCAGTTATTTTACTACTGCCAATACGTAATTCCCAAGACAGCTTTCTTTTTTCACAATTCCTGTCAAATGATGTTTACGTTTTTTTTTTTTTTTTTTTTAATGCATGGAAGAAGGAACCAAAGGCCACGGGCCTGCATACTGTTCCTTCCAAGAAAAAGCAAAAACAGTACAAAAGAGAGCCAAATTCA
>JAGKTI010022350.1:0-10796 GCA_018397915.1 Birgus latro | reverse complement strand
CCCCCCCCCCCCCGTCCACCTAGCTACCTCTCGGTCCGCTTACCAGACCAGTTTATCTTCCATGTCTGTTTCTACCTGTTTAGTCTGATTACGCAACATCATGACAGTTTACCTTTACCCTACGCTTTACGTAGACTGGTTCTAACTGTCTCGGTGAACCAGTTAGCGATCTGTATCTCACAAAATCTAATCTGTTGTGAGGTGTTATGAGAGCTACGTATCGTAAAGTATCAAAATTTATAAACTTACGCATCATTTATAAGCTCAATCAAAAGTGGTTCAATCAAACGCTAAACACATAAAAATTGTGAGCTGTTCGACGTCACAAATCTTAATAATACTTAACGCTGGAAAACAAAATACTCAGGTCTGTACCACCTAGCCCTCTTAAATCTTAGCCTCTTTGCTACGATGATGCATTTTTATTTAATTTTATTCGAGCTACCGCCAGACAATATTATTCAGATTATAGCAGGCGCCTCATAGAGAAGTGTTAAGACCAATCAAACCATCTCCATTATTCCTTCACAACCAAATATCTGCCCCCAGGCTGAATATAATCGTCGGGGATGAGTTTTTTCTTTTTTTTAATCGTCGTATTAAAGAGGTTAAGATCATCACTAAAGTATTCTTTTAATTCTTCTCTAATTATAACATCTCCCATTTCGTCAGACGAGTAGATGTTGCAGTTGTCATATTCGGTTTGGAAATGGTAAAACGAGTTCTCATTTCCATTTACGGTATGATTTTTTTTTTTTTAATAATTTCCCAGACTTTTATTTTAACTATTATTGGCCTGTCACAAACAAGTAATAAAACAACTAATCATATCTTTACATTCATATTCATATGCGTTACTCTTCAAGTTATGTCGACCTAACAACCTCATTTGATGAAAATATCTCATAGGGATAGTAACAAACCACAGACGTAGAATGTAACAGGCACTACCTCTTTGGTAATGACAGCATCTCAAACTGTCATAAACACTTCACTAAGGTATCCAACTTCGGTAATTTATAAATTTAGTTGCATGGCCTTCTTTATGGTTATTGCTCAAACCAAACCCAGCAAGACCTAACCTAACCTAACCTAATGTAACAGGTAAAGCGATGTCACCACATAGGTTCTAAGCTTTGCATGGTGATGAAGAGGGACGCCTCTACCCCCTCCTTAACCCACGGAGGGGTTGGTGAACTTCAGGAAAAAGGAGGCTTTCGCCTGCTGTCCACTGAGTTCACATAGAGATGAACCTTGGGCCACAATAAAAACAACTTTGGCTTTTGCATCTTTCGGTCCAGACCTTGGCAAAGAAGAAAATAAAAAAGTATGTGGCTTTCAGGAGTAGGATTGGTCTTGTTAGGTTTAGTTTGTGTATCCAATAACAAGGCTGCATAGTTAAATTTTTTTAATACCAAACTCTCCAATTCAGAGCTGTTTGCTAAGACTCTGTGTAAGCTTCTTAGTATGGTCTTGCAAAGCGCGAGTTTATCCTTTGTGTATTTTAGTCTCATTTCACACTTCCGGCCTGTACAGCACCAAAGATTTAGTATTATTATCTTAAGCTTATGCAGTGGTTTCCTCTTCCGAGTCTCTTCGATTCAAGGGGGATACTCAGAATCAAAGTCTAATGATAAGACTAGGTTAGGCATTAGATGTGTTAATGTCCCTTAGTTCAGTAGTTTAGGTAAATCATTCAGTAGCAAATCTCGCATCCTAAGAGGAGAAAATACACATAGCCTTCCTTCCATAAATGCACAATTAACCATCAAGGTGCATAGAAGCACTGCTCAACAACTAGACCGTCCCCGAATATGTGGACTTTTAGGCAGCTGCTGACAACATTTATGCATTCTTGTGTGAATATCGCTTAGAGGGCAAATAGCTTGTTCATATGAATAGACTACATTACTCCGAGTAGCTTTTGTTGCTGGATGATAACGTGCGTGATTTACGAAGGTTTAGCTAGCTTTGTTCACTAGTTCACATCCGTCAAAGAGCTCCACCCTTCATTGTCCACCGTCTCTTTGTTATTTATTATTGTTATTGTCTGTTTCTGTCACTGTAGGATGTTGGGTGGAGTTGGGAGGAAAAAGAGAGAGGAAGGGGAATATGCTGAGAGAGGAAGAGTACCGTACCAGAGAGAGAGGAATATACAAGATAATGCTAGAGTTTACTGGAAAAAAGAAAAACGTATGGGAACAGTGAACATGGAAAAGCAGATGAAATATAAATGGAGGTAAGAAGTAAGCGAACTGAGGCTTAGGTAAGATTGCTGCTGCTTTCAGAGTAGACTTCGCCAAATAATAGAAGAGCTTATAAGAAATAATAACAAATTGATCTCTTGTTCCATCATCTATACATGTGCTTCAGGCTTCTACAACAGTTAATCAATACACTTCACTGTAGTATTAAGCACGTCACTGTAATTCCCTGTATAATAGGAGGCTTGGAGTATTATTCACCTGTTAAATTCTTTCATGATTCACGTTTACTCCAGCCTCTGTATGATGTATGAGTCGTCAGGGTTGTATAAATCACTGTGTCAACAAGAAGAATGTGTCTGTGTATTATTGGATGCTGAAACTATGTACAGTCAGCCAAAGTAAGTACAGAAACTTGTGGATACAGAAACTGTCTCAGAGAAAAAAAAAAAAGAAATAGACAGTATTATTTTTAGCTGTCTTATCATTCCTTAACGCTGCAAGTTTGGATATTCTTCCATGTGCTTGGCCGACTGTATAAGACCAGCCTGTCCCTTCCCATCCCAATAATATTTAAACACCATTTTCATTCTTCCGGCAGCTGAGAAATAGAAGCTGATGAATAAGACGATAATCAGAGCGATGGCAAATTCATTTTTTCTAATACAGTATTTATATGTACATGAGAGGATTATCAGGAGGTACTAAAATACTATAAATGATGAATTTATTACCATGAAAGGTAAGTTTTAGCTTGGTCTAGTAAATGCCATTGCAGTATGTATTGGCTTGAATGTAAGTAGCCGCATGAAATAAGATTTAGCAAGGAGGCTTACATCAGAATTTAAAGTCTTTTCTATAAAGATATTGAAAAGATAATAATTTGAGGGAAGAAAAAAAAACTGATTCGTTACACAGTTATTTAAAGTATATAACATATGGTTCCATACGTATACTGATGAACCTGTACAGAAATATAAGTAAAGTATGTTAGTATCCGCAGTTGATGGTGCGCATATTGTTGGTAAACCATACCAAAGTAAATTATATTACAGCTGCAGTTCAGTTACTGTGCACATACCTTACCCTCATTCCGTGTAAAGTACCGCATGTCCCACAGACATACAGGATTCTAATGATCCTAAACAGGAGCCTGCATAAACAATGAACTTATAAACAACATCGGCTATGCCTACGAGGATTCATAGTGTTGATGGACTCTGTGAACCCGAGTGAACCGATATACAAACCTGACTGAACATTCCCTCACGAATGACTGAACCTAACTTGACTGAACCCATATACAGACTAGATTGAACCTATTGAACCTGGCTCTCCTCCCTCTTAACCCTAGGCTGTCAGTGGCTCCTCGTGCAGCTAATGAAGTATGACAGGGCGATGACTGGTCGTTATTACGGCCAATGGAAATCAATGGAGGGCAGTAATGACCAATCACAGGCAGGTAATTACATCTCGGGGGAACAAAAGAGCGGTGTGACCCTCAGACTGCCAGCGTGTGGAGAGGAGTGGGGAAGGGGAAAGGACTGGGAGTGAGGATGAGGGGGAGGGGAGAGGAAGGAGATTAGTAGGAAGTGTTCAAGGTGGGGGTAAGGGAGATAAGAGTGGGAAGCAGAAGGGAAATAAGGGATGGGAAGTGAGGAGGAAGTGCGATGATGAAGGAGGGAAAAATAGAACTGAAGCGAAGGGGGTAGGAATGGGGTTGAGGGCTGAGGGTAAGAGGGGGAGGGGTAGAAGAGGAATAGGTATAGGTGAGGGAGGGAAGGGGAGTAGGAGTGCTAATGAGTAAAATGAGGATGAGAGCAGAGCTGGGGAAGAGGAGAGGAAAGAGATGGGATGAGATTTTGGAGGTTGTGTGTTGATGAGGAAGGAGGGAGTAAGAGGGGGGAGGGAAGCATGAAAGTAGAAATAGCCAGGGGGATAGGGGTAAGAGAAAAATGAATGGATGGAGGAGCGGTAAGGAGAGGGTCTCCCTGAGTGAAGAGGCTGATAGGCTAAGAGAAGCGTGAAGGAGGAGGCTGAGGGGTTAGGAAGAAGAAAAAAAAGAATAGGGGGAACACAGGAAGGGGGCTGACGGAGTAGAAAAAGCTGCGAAAGAAAGGATATGAGAGGCTGATAGAGGCTAGGAGGATAAGGAAGTATGAAAGACACTATGGATGGAGACAAAAAGGATTGGTGGGGGATGAAAAGAAGAGGAGGTAGGAAGAGGAAGATGGAAAGGATTTAGAAGGTAGAGGAGAGAAAGATAGAAGGAGAGAAGGGGAAGAAGAGAAAGTACTTAGAGGGAACGCAGGAAGGGAGGATGGAGAAAACGGAAGAAGAAATAAGGGAGACGAGAAGGGAGGAGAATGAAAACTATTGAAGAGGAGTGGAAAGGTAAAGAAGCAGGGAGAGAGGGAAAAAAAAACGTGAGGAAGAAAGAGAAGAAAAAAAGACAATACTTAATATCTACAGAAAATGGATTAGTGAGAGAGAGGGGGGAGGAAGGGAAAAATATAACGGATGAGGATGGAAAGAGGGAGAAATAATAAAAGGGAAGAAAAAGAAGCAGTAAAGGAATGATAAACAGGAGTAACAAAAAAAGTAAAAGAATATCGGAAATTTGGACGAAGAGCGGAACTGGATATAAGTGAAAGTATGAAGAGTAGAGGAAGTTGGCATATCTAGAGGAAGCTGGTACACTTACAGGAACGGCAATTTCTATGTAAAAAATTGAACAGTGTCTGAGAACTGTACATCTAGCACTTTAAGGTGTCAGAGGTGTGTTTGCCGTTTTCTAGTTTTCTTTAAACAGTCTACAGTAAGGTTTTAAGGAGGAATTAAGTGACATCGTTCTCCAGAGCGACTGAGCTTGTACTTACATCATCATCATCACCATCATCATGACTTTTTACCCCCACCTAAGGATTGGGGTGAGACAGGAGCCAGAAAACGAAGAAAGGAAAATTGAGAGAGAGAGAGAGAGAGATTTCATCAACAGTACCTCCAGTGGAATGGGCCACATGCTCATTTACACATTTTTCAAACCCCCTGAATCCTGGCTCCAATTCACAGACCTAACTACAGTATTTGCACATATTTTTCTGTTAATTCTCTTTATGGCTGCGTTTCACATACACCTGCCAGTTAGAGCTGATCCGTTGATTACGGAGTAAAAGAAAAGAAAGTGAGTACCAAACCTTTTTGTGTACTCCGTAAAAATAAATAAATAAATGAATAAATAAATAGTCATCCGACCAGCTTGATCCACTGTCAGTTCCCCAGCCTCATCAACTTCAATAAAAAGTCCACACAGGGGAACTCAGCAACAAGATGGGAATGAAACAAGCAATAGTGTGAAAGGGCAGCAGAGCGGGAGAATGACTGTGCCGTCTGTTAATCCTTGAGCCTCCTTTGTTGGTAGTATTCCTCAGAGTACGTCATGGCTTCACTTTTTCCCTTCTGTTATTTTTACCGTCAGAAAAAAACTATGATTGATCATTCTTACTCTGTTGCCCTTCACTGTCTCTGGTCTTTCAGTTTCAAAGGAACTGATTTTTTCATGCATGTCATAAATTACATCTTAAGGGACAGTTTATCTTCGTCTGTGTCCCGCTACTTTTAACTCTTTTCCAGCCAACAAACCACGACTTTCTTAATTCCTCATATTAACACTCAGGCTCCTATGAATTGCTCTCAACTGAGTTAAATCGTCTAGTGTTAGCCGGAATAGAATGATAAAGTTGTCCCGACCATGAGAGGTTAATGGTGGCAATGCTGACTTTCTTATGCTCCTGTAACTTACCCGTATGAGAAAAAAGTTGCCTGGGATCAGATGAGATCAAATACAGTACTAATGAAGATGCAACCATGAGGGAGTAAACTTTTTCAACCCAAGAACGTCTTTTTCATTTTGTTCCGACGAACATCAGAATTTTCGTTCTTTTTCTTTTTCTTTTCTTTTTTTTTCAACTTTGGAGAATCCCACCCATAACAGAGAAGTGATACATTAAGGTTATGAATATAACTTCCAGTTCGGCAGGTCATTCCAATTCTGCGGACAGCCAGCAGTCCGCAACAACAAAATATAAAATATATCATCATAATAAAGAGGCTACTTGAGCACATGAACCTTTCTTTGCTTTATCATATACACCAGAGTTAGTTCGATGCTTTCTATTATTATTTTTCCATTCTCTAATTTATTACATCATTCTTTAAGCCCTCAGTTCCTCCTAAGCAGCCTTCTTCCAACATCATATATTCAAAACTATGGTTAGTAGCTCTTTCCACATTAGTCAGCCAGTTTCTCTCTCTCTCTCTCTCTCTCTCTCTCTCTCTCTCTCTCTCTCTCTGTTTTACATTTCATAATGCTATTGTGTGTTCAAGCATCTTAGATCGTATGTTCAGCAAATTACAGTAGCTCGGTTCTAACACGTTTATTCATGACTAATCCACTCATTATATTTGATGTTCTTGTTCATTCCTCAATTTAAAATATTAGTTCCTTCATCTGGCAACCTATGCACAATCTTTCGAATACCTGTAGTACGAAAAACCTTCTCACTCAATGTTTTTTTTTTCTTTCATCATCCCATCAGTTAAATCTTTACACTTAAGTTTCAGCAACTTTCCGTTAATACTCCATCTGCTTCACCACATCCCACTGTCTTTAACATAAATGTATGAATTTCCCAATACCTGCGCATTTAAACCCCATATTATTCATACCAGCAACACTCCCAACATCTAATTAATCCACTGCAGTTTCCTCAGCTCATATGCCACCAGATATTCTACAACCTACCTTTACATTCCATTAATTTTAAGTATCCAGACGCTCATTCGTCATTTTCCCTACGTGTCACCACTTTTCTCATGATCCCAAAGATTTCATATACTTTACTTTCTTTACCTCAGCACTCACACACCCTACATATATTATACTAAAGGCTCACATATCGTGATACTGAACATTATATCAAAGGTTAACACATCCTCATGCTGAATATGTCCATATTTTCTACCATCCCAATATCACACAGACACCAAAACATCCAAACTTTATTTATCACATTTTAACAGCATCCCAATTACTTTCCAAACATCCGCATACTTGATCACCACTTTCTTAACATTCCATAACCATCCTCAATATTCCTGATTCCTTTACCACCGCCCTCTCATCTCTTCATTGTTCCCAAATTCCCCTTTCATCCCCAGCAGGCCAGTTCTCAATTCATATCATCTCCACATGCCTCTATCGTCTGTAACATCCTACCAGTTTCCCAGACACCCTCACATTTCCCACATTTCTCCATCGTCTGTCTGTTTCCCTTAATAATTCTGTACTTAGGACTCTCAATCTGCACATTCTATCTGGGTTTCCAGCGTACCAGTACAACTCCCACCTTCTCCACATTCTGCTACCGTCCCCAACATCACAGCCACCCCTCCCCACCCACCCCTCCCATGCATCCCTCCCCAGACAACCATTCCCTTCACACAACACCCTCTGCCCTTATCAGTACCTGCGCCGCTTCGCTCT
This sequence comes from Birgus latro, assembly GCA_018397915.1. Classification (NCBI taxonomy): domain Eukaryota; kingdom Metazoa; phylum Arthropoda; class Malacostraca; order Decapoda; family Coenobitidae; genus Birgus; species Birgus latro. Next base: position 3,047 of record JAGKTI010022350.1, on the reverse strand, counting down.
CCTGACGCGCAAGACAGACGACTCCCGCTGTAGGCGACCCGATGCTTTGTGCCCTCGGAAGGTGATTAATGGTGTCGCACGGGGCCTGAAGGGGAGGCTTGGCTAGCGTCCTCCTCCTGGATAATTACTGCGATTGTCTGCTGGGGGATTGTTTATGTCTCGGAGTGCGTGGTGGTGCAAGGGAATAATTGTGGTGCTCTGGGGCCCTATGTATAAACTTGCCTAAGCTCAAGATGTGTATAAGACTGACCGTGCGCACTTTTGTCTCTAGTCATAAAGGTACCATGCACTTCATAACGAAACTAAAGTCACGCTGAAAGGAAAAAGTACCAAAAATTGCTCGATATTACATAATACTGCAGTTTACTTTTACGGAGGTTTCTCTATCGTGATAACTGGTTAAGAATCTTTCTATATACGAGCTCTAGTCAGTGTTTTGGTGCAGGTCGTAATATTTTTGATGATGGTGTTGTGGTGGTGGTGGTGGTGGTGGTGGTATGGTACGAGTGTTGGGTGGAAAAGTCTGGTTGCTAAAGTGGTGGTAGTGGTGCTCTAGTTGCCTTTGTTGTGTAGGTAATTATGGTGTAAAATGTGGTGTTACTTAATGGTATTTATGCAGTCCGGTGTTGTAAAGGTGAGCTGCTGGCTGCTTTGTTGTGCTGGTTATTATGGTACAAAATGTGGCGTTATTTGTTAGGGTTTCTGCAGCTGACTGTTGTAATGGGAGTGTCGTACTGGATGATATGACTCGCAATATCATCTGAACCAGGTCATGATAGAATAATCTGAAGATGCGATATTGCAAACAACATCTGTTAAAAATAGTAGTTTTGATAGTGTGGTTTATGTGGTGCCTCTGATATTGTGTTGCAGAACATGTCTAATACGACGCAAAGCTGAGTGATGTTGATAATGACTGAAATATGATGCAGGTGGTAAGATCTACAGTGACTTAAGTATTGTAAAACTGCGGCTTGCAGTCCCGTGGGACCCAGGTTCGAATCCTCGCTGGTGCAGGGAACAGTTTAAGGATTTGAATTTCATTAAATCAGGCTTTACTGATCTACCAGAAGACCCGCCGACATGTCGTAAAAATAACCCCGCTAATACCAATACACCAGTCCTGTATGAGACAGCCCTAGCATGTATTCAATATGGATGGTGGGTGTTAAGCGCCGAAGTGGTGACATGTAGAGGTGTATGGTATGTAGGAGGACGACTGGGCCTTGATAGCAGGCTGTAAAGCCTATGCCCAGAGTCGGACACATAAAAAAAAAAAAAACTGTGGTGAGTGGAAGTGATTCTGGACTGAGATAGTTTTTGGTGGTAGACGAATAGTTTAAGTGGTGGGTAGTATTTTGTTATGCCTAAGGTGGAGGAGGGATTAAGTGATTGCTCCGTGTCCGTGCGTCCGTTACACTTTTCTGGGAGCGATGCCTCCTGAACTCATCGACGGATTTCCTCCAAACTTTTGTCAGTGATGCAATATGAGGAAATGATGAACTGATTAGGTCAGCTAGGCCAAGGGAACAAAGGTCATGGTCATATGGGGTCGACTAAATTTATCCTTGTGGGCACGATATCCCTAGAAACCCCCCCGACGGATTTCGATTAAACTTTTGTCAGTGATACAGTATGAAGGGATAGTGAACTGATTAGGTCAGTGAGATGAAGGAGTCAAAAATCAAGGTCATAAAGGATCGACTTAATTTGTGGGTGAGACTTTTTTTGAACCCCTAGACGGATTTCGACCAAACTTTTCTCAGTGATATCGTATGAAGGGACGATGAACTGATTAGGTCAGCAAGGTCAGGGGGTCAAAGGACAAGGTCACATGAGGATGACTTAGTTTATCCTTGTGGGAGCAATATCTGCTGAACCTCTCAACGGATTTCGACTAAACTTTTGTCAGTGACACAGTATGGTGGATCAATGAAATGATTAGGTCAGCGAGGTCAAGGAGGTCCAAGGTTAAGGACATATGGGTGTTGGCATGATATCTCCCAAACCCCTAAACGAATTTCGACCAAACTTTTGTCAGCTATACATTAACAGGAGACAATGAAGTGATTAGGCCAGCATGGTCAAGGGGTTAAAGGTCAAGGTCACACGGGGTCGACTTATTTTATACCTGTGGGTACAATATCTCCTGAATCCTGTGACGGATTTCGAACAAGCCTTTGTCAGTGGTACAGTATGAAGAGACGATAAAATGATTAAGTCAGCAAGGTCTTGGGGTCAATTCAAGGTCAAATGTTGGTTGCTTTAGTTTGTGGGACCGACATCTCCTGAACCCCTTGACGGATGTCTACCAAACTTTTGTCAGTAATACATTATTAAGGGACGATGAACTTATTAGGTCAGCAAGGTCAAAGTTTAAGGCCATATGGGTGTGGGCGTGATATCTACTGAATCTCTCGACAGATTCCTACCAAACTTTTGTCACTGATACAGTATGAAGGGACGATGAACTAAACAGTTCAGCAAGGTCAAGGGGTCAACAGTCAAGGTCATATGACGACTTAGTTTATCTTTAGTCTCATTTCATCCCACAATGAACCCTGTCATGGAGGCTGCATGGCGAGTCTGTGCGCAAATCTTGGCGGAGATAAATCGAGCGACGCTTTGCGTGGACAGCTTGGGGACCGAACTCTAGGCATATCATTTTATCATGCAGTTGGTATGATTTTCACCTCTTCAGCACAATGGCCCATTTTATATATTGTCTTCCTAATTTCGACAGACAATCCTTTCAGCTTATGGGACACCTCTCGTAATGAAGGTGTTAAGGAATATTGCTTAGAACCCTCTGAATCTGAGAAGTCCTCTCGCAACTGAATAAGATTTCTCTGGTAGCCTAAATTTAAAGGAACAATTATCATCATAGTAAAGCAATTAACCCCTTAAGTCCGGTGACGTGTTTTCTTAATGTATTATTGCTACCTATAAACGATTTAACTCATATTTGGAACAAGATCTCTCAGGGTGAATGTGTTAATGAAGGCAATATCTAATCTCTCTGTTCTAAAGCATCTCCAAATCCGAAT